>JAOVVA010000010.1:20902442-20916521 GCA_028565275.1 Leiocassis micropogon | reverse complement strand
GTACTCTACTCCGTACCCCTACTACATACTCTACTCCGTACTCTACTCCGTAGCCATACTCCATACTCTACTCCGTATTCATACTCTATTCTGTACTCTACTCCGTACCCCTACTCCATACTCTACTCCATACTCTACTCCGTATCCGTACTCTACTCCATACCCCTACTCCATACGCTACTCCGTACCCCTACTCCATACTGTACTACATACTCTACTCCATACTCTACTCCGTATTCATACTCTACTCTGTACTCTACTCCGTACCCCTACTACATACTCTACTCTGTACTCTACTCCGTACCCCTACTCCATACTGTACTACATACTCTACTCCATACTCTACTCCGTATTCATACTCTACTCTGTACTCTACTCCGTACCCCTACTACATACTCTACTCCATACTCTACTCTGTACTCTACTCCGTAGCCATACTCCATACTCTACTCCGTATTCATACTCTATTCTGTAGCCTACTCTACTCCGTACCCCTACTACAACACTCTACTCCGTATTCATACTCTACTCCGTACTCTACTCCGTACCCCTACTACATACTCTACTCCGTACTCTACTCCGTAGCCATACTCCATACTCTACTCCGTATTCATACTCTATTCTGTACTCTACTCCGTACCCCTACTCCATACTCTACTCCATACTCTACTCCGTATCTGTACTCTACTCCATACCCCTACTCCATACTCTACTCCGTACCCCTACTCCATACTGTACTACATACTTTACTCCATACTCTACTCCGTATCCGTACTCTACTCCGTACTCTACTCCGTACCTTTACTACATACTCTACTACATACTCTACTCCGTACTCTACTCCGTACTCTACTCCATACTCTACTCCGTACTCTACTCCATACTCTACTATGTACTCTACTCCATATTCTACTCCATACTCTACTATGTACTCTACTCCATACTGTACTTCGTTCTCTACTCCGTACCCCTACTCCATACTGTACTACATACTCTACTCCGTATCCGTACTCTACTCCATACCCCTACTCCATACTCTACTCCGTACCCCTACTCCATACTGTACTACATACTCTACTCCGTATCCGTACTCTACTCCGTACTCTACTCCATACTCTACTCCATACTCAACTATGTACTCTACTCTACTATGTACTCTACTCCATACTGTACTCCGTACCCTACTATGTACTCTACTCCCTACTCTACTCCATACTCTACTCTGTACTCTACTATGTACTCTACTCCGTACTCTACTCCGTACTCTACTCCGTACCCTACTATGTACTCTACTCCGTACTCTACTCCATACTCTACTCCGTACCCCTACTCCGTACTCTACTATGTATTCTACTCCATACTCTACTCCGTACCCCTACTCCGTACCCTACTATGTACTCTACTCCGTACTCTACTCCATACTCTACTCCGTACCCCACTACATACTCTACTCCGTACTCTACTCCGTACCCTACTCCGTACCCTACTATGTACTCTACTCCGTACTCTACTCCATACTCTACACCGTACCCCTACTCCATACTCTACTCCGTACTCTACTCCGTACTCTACTCCATACTCTACTATGTACTCTACTCCATACTCTACTCCATACTCTATTATGTACTCTACTCCGTACCCCTACTCCATACTCTACTCCGTACTCTACTGCATACTGTACTTCGTACTCTACTCCCTACTCTATTCCATACTCTACTCCGTACTCTACTCCATACTCTACTCCGTACCCCTACTCCGTACTCTACTATGTATTCTACTCCATACTCTACTCCGTACCCCTACTCCGTACCCTACTATGTACTCTACTCCGTACTCTACTCCATACTCTACTCCGTACCCCACTACATACTCTACTCCGTACTCTACTCCGTACCCTACTCCGTACCCTACTATGTACTCTACTCCGTACTCTACTCCATACTCTACACCGTACCCCTACTCCATACTCTACTCCGTACTCTACTCCGTACTCTACTCCATACTCTACTATGTACTCTACTCCATACTCTACTCCATACTCTATTATGTACTCTACTCCGTACCCCTACTCCATACTCTACTCCGTACTCTACTGCATACTGTACTTCGTACTCTACTCCGTACTCTATTCCATACTCTACTTCGTACCCCTACTCCATACTCTACTCCGTACCCCTACTCCATACTCTACTCCGTACCCCTACTCCATACTCTACTCCGTACTCTACTATGTACTCTACTCCGTACCCCTACTCCATACTCTACTACGTACTCTACTATGTACTCTACTCTGTACTCTACTCCGTACTCTACTCCGTACCCCTACTCCATACTGTACTATGTACTTTACTCCGTACTTTACTCCATACTCTACTATGTACTCTACTCCGTACCCCTACTCCATACTCTACTCCGTACTCTACTCCGTACTCTACTCTATACTCTATTATGTACTCTACTCCGTACTCTACTCCATACTCTACTCTGTACTCTACTACGTACTCTACTCCGTACTCTACTACCTACTCTACTCCGTACTCTACTACGTACTCTACTCCATAATCTACTCCGTAGTCTACTATGTACTCTACTCCGTAGTCTACTATGTACTCTACTCCGTACTCTACTCCATACTCTACTCTGTACTGTACTCCGTACCCCTACTCCATACTCTACTCCGTACTCTACTCCATACTCTACTCCGTACTTTACTCCGTACTCTACTCCATACTCCTACTACATACTCTACTACATACCCTACTCCATACTCTACTCCATACTTTACTCCGTACCCCTACTACATACTCTACTCCATACTGTACTCCGTACTCTACTCTGTACTGTACTCCGTACTCTACTCCGTACTGTACTCCGTACTCTACTCCGTACTGTACTCCGTACTCTACTCCATACTGTACTCCATACTGTACTCCATACTGCACTCCATACTCTACTACATACTCTACTCCATACTGTACTACATACTCTACTCCGTATTCATACTCTACTCTGTACTCTACTCCGTACCCCTACTACATACTCTACTCCGTACTCTACTCCGTAGCCATACTCCATACTCTACTCCGTATTCATACTCTATTCTGTACTCTACTCCGTACCCCTACTCCATACTGTACTGCATACTCTACTCCATACTCTACTCCGTATCCGTACTCTACTCCATACCCCTACTCCATACTCTACTCCGTACCCCTACTTTATACTGTACTACATACTTTACTCCATACTCTACTTTGTATCCGTACTCTACTCCGTACTCTACTCCGTACCCCTACTACATACTCTACTCCGTACTCTACTCCGTACCCCTACTCTACTCCGTACTCTACTCTGTATTCGTACTCTACTCCGTACTCTACTCCGTATCCGTACTCTACTCCGTACTCTACTCCGTATCCGTACTCTACTCCATATCCATACTCTGCTCTGTACCCCTACTGCATACTCTACTCTGTATCCGTACTCTACTCCGTACTCTACTCCATATTCATACTCTACTCTCTAATCTGTACCCTTCCTTCGTACCCCTCCTCCGTACCCCTACACCATATTCTACTCCGTACCTCTACTCTGTACTCTACTCCGTATCCGTACTCTACTCCGTACTCTACTCCGTATCTGTACTCTACTCCGTATCCGTACTCTACTCCGTACTCTACTCCGTACCCCTACTCTACTCCGTACTCTACTCTGTATTCGTACTCTACTCCGTACTCTACTCCGTATCCGTACTCTACTCCGTACTCTACTCCGTATCCGTACTCTACTCCATATCCATACTCTGCTCTGTACCCCTACTGCATACTCTACTCTGTATCCGTACTCTACTCCGTACTCTACTCCATATTCATACTCTACTCTCTAATCTGTACCCTTCCTTCGTACCCCTCCTCCGTACCCCTACACCATATTCTACTCCGTACCTCTACTCTGTACTCTACTCCGTATCCGTACTCTACTCCGTACTCTACTCCGTATCTGTACTCTACTCCGTATCCGTACTCTACTCCGTACTCTACTCCGTACTCTACCCCGTATCCGTACACTACTCCATATCCGTACTCTACTCCGTATCCGTACTTTACTCCGTACTCCACTCCGTATCCGTACTCCACTCCGTATCCGTACTCCACTCCGTATCCGTACTCTACTCCATATCCGTACATCCATACATCCTTATATTTATATTACTCTGTTATCTACGGGGCGTAAACCGGACCTGGGTCCTAATTTCGTACCATAACATGGAAGTGTGCTGGTATGACAATAAAGAATCCTTGCTTTGTACCCCAGAGAATGCTCTGTACCCCTACGCTGTACTCTACTCTGTATCCATACTCTACTCCATACTCTACTCCCTACCCCTCCTCCGTACCCCTCCTCCGTACCCTACTCTGTATTCTACTCCGTACGCCTACTCTGTACCCCTATTCTATACCCCTACTCCGTACCCCTACTCCATACTCTACTCCGTACTCTACTCTGTACCCCTACTCCGTACCTTTACTCTATACTCTCCTTCATACACCTACTCCGTGCTCCTACAGAAACTGTTGTTGAACGTGGCATTAGCTGGCTAGTATAACTGTGTGTTTGTGTTTTATTCAGGATGTGTCTGTTTGTAGCCCGGAGCGCGGCGAGCACGTAGGTAAGTAACTTTTTTTCTTCAATTTAAATATCTTTTTAATATACTATCTAACATTTTATGCATATAAAATCTACATATACGCTCCTTTAAAATCAAATGACCCCTGACCCATCTTTATGCACTGCAGCGCTAACGGAGCCAAGCGCGTCGCCCAAAGCCAAACCGAGCGGTGAGAAAGCGGCCACATCAGGGAAAAGCCTCGCAGGTAAAGTCGGGCTCAGCTTGTGTCGAGTTTGTGATTCAAAACCAATCTGAGTTCCAGTTTTATTAGCTAACATACTGCAGTGTAGCACTAATGCTGTCTCTTCACCAGGTCATGCGGCAAAGTCGCTCCCTCCGTCATCCCCGTCTTCTGTTTTTGGTCGCGCAAAGATGACTGTCAGCGGCCCGGGCAACAAGACGCCGGTGTCTCCGTCTCCCCCGTCCACATCTGGTCCTCCACCCAAAGTCCACCGAGCCCGCAAGACCATGAACAGACCCCCCATCTCACAGGTAGGACGAGTCGGCCGAGAAACTCCCACATCACCACGACTCTGGTCTGACACAAAACTCATCAAATCAGATCTTGCAGGCGTGTTGTGGAATCAGCGTGCATTTCTTCATATAACGCGCGCACGCGTGTGTGTGTGTGTGTGTGTGTGTGTGTGTGTTTTTCAGGTGCGCTCAGTCCAGAACACTGTAACTCCTGAGAAACCGAAAACCAGTAGTGCTGCAGATACCGATACAGGTTTCACTCATCTTTCTGTCTCATTTCTCTCTCTCTCTAAGACTTTTTATAATTACGGTCTTATTATTGCCCCGACTTATGAACAGGAGCATGTTCGTAAGTCAGATTTGTTCTTAAGTCCGACAAAGTGAGTCTTATACACTTTTGACACAAGTTTACAATGTAAATCATACCAATCCACTTGACTAAATCTGTCCCCTTCCTCCACACTGCTATTATGTGGCCAAAAGCCATAACCGCGCCAAAGGAAATTAATCTCACATGTTAGATGTAAAAGTGTTGTCTCTGAGCCTTTAAATCTTGAGGGGAATCCCGGAGACCATTTTGTCTCTGAGCTGTTACTCTGTCACACATACAATATACAGCACTTTAGATATTTTATACATTAACTTAAACACTAAGAATATTGTGTATAATTGTAATTATTGGTATCTGGTGCACTGCAGTGTGTATTGTTTGTAAAATACACGTGAGCTACTTCCATCATTTGTTCGTAGCGCTGAAGGTTTGTAGAACCGCGGTCCGTTCGTATCTGCAGAAATTTGTAATTCGAATGTTCACAAGTCGGGGACTACTTGTAGGTATTTAAATTATTTATTTATAATTTTTTTTAAAAAAAGGAGGATTCTTAATATAATTTCACGTTAACAATTTCTGTCTGTTTTTTTTTTTAGCTGTAAAAAAGCAGAAGTTGGACACTGACTCCACAGCACCCCCTGCGGAAAAGTCAGAGAAATGCTTAGAGCAAACGAAGGCACAAGTTAACGTGGTAACGTTTTAAACCTCGGGAACTTCGGGAATTAATTTTTATATTTGTGTATATATATATATATATTTGTATATATGTGTTTGTGTGTTTTTTCTTATTAGCCTACAGTGACTGTATCACCTGTCCCGGTGGTGGTAGAGGAGGCGGAGCCTGTCGCCCCGGAGACCAAAGAGCTAAGCTGTGGTTGGCTGGAGGATCTGGACGACGACGCAGACGAGGAAGACTTCCACCTGCTGTACAACAGTTACGCGGGAGACGACGTTATCTACTCCGACAGCAAGGTGCTGACACACACACACACACACAAACACACACACGCACACAATGCTCTGATTTCTGATATATATGTGTGTGTGTGTGTGTTACAGTCTGAAGATGGGATGATGGAGGGAGAGGACATGCGGATGGAGGAGGAGGAGGGGGCGGAGAGAACCTCTGATCATGTGAGCGTCTCCAGCCAATCACAGCAAAGCCTGGTCTCTTCTCCTGTTTAACTCCGAGCATGCTCATGTGCTGTCAGGTTTCGTGACGTGTGTGTGTGTGTGTGTGCGCGCGCGTTTGTAGGAGTCTTCGTCCGATCTCCCAGTAGGAGAGCTTAAAAAGAAAGGAGAGGAGCGCGAATCACCATGGAAACAGCAACGAAAGGACAGGAAGAGGGGCACGCTGCCAGCTGCAGAGACAGACAGAGGTGTGTGTGTGTGTGTGTGTGTGTCTGTAAAACACATCGATAGTAATTGATAATTAATTGGTGGGTATAGATGGACAGACGTCTAGACGGCAGTGATGGTCAGGTGACGCCTCATGTAGGTGTCAAGGTTTTTTAGCCAATAGGTTCATTTCATGAAGCTCCATTCAGGGGCTCATTGTACTGCCATCTAGTGGACAAATTCTGTGCAGCAACTAGATTGTGACATCGCAAGTCAGAAGATTTTAGTCATCATATGTGATATAAGAAATAAATGGAAAGTTCATTGTGAAGTACAAAAAAAACCCTTTACCTGAATCTTGATTTAATAAGAGTGTGTGTGTGTGTGTGTGTGTGTGTGTGTGTTTCAGCCCCTCCAGTAGGAGGCTCCACTGAGTACACCGAGGTTCCTCTGGGCTCTCTGGACATCTCGGGTGCAGAAAGTCTCACTCTGTCTCCTCACACAGGTCAGTTTACCCTCCACAGGGGGCGTGGCCTAATAAAGGGCTGGGTACGCATGCAAATAACGTGTGTGTGTGTGTGTGTAGATGAGAGAGAGATGGAGCGGATGGAGGAGCTGCCGTTGTGTAGCTGTAGGATGGAGGCGCCGCGCGTGCACAGACTGAGCGCTAAGACACAGCCCACCTGCATGGCCATCGAGAGCGTCGACGGACAGGTGAGGGGGAGGCGGGGTCAGGAGGGGGGAGTAGGAGGGGGCATGGGCGGGATAGACAGAGAGAGTGCTAGAGTGTTAATCAGAAGCCCCGCCCTCTGTGTCTTTAAGCTGGTGGGCTGTACCAACCCTATCGTGAAGGGGGAGACGATGCGTCCGTCCAGCCGTGTGTCTCTCATGGTGCTGTGTGAGATGCACCGCTCTCACATGGTCAAACACCACTGCTGCCCAGGCTGTGGATACTTCTGTCTCTCTGTAAGACACACACACACATACACACACACACACACAAACACACACACACACACACACACACAGACACTGTTATAACCATCTGGACGATGTCCTAGGGGACCTTCCTGGAGTGTTGTCCAGACGTCCGTATCGCGCATCGTTTCCACCGCGGCTGCGTGTCCGTGCTGGGCGGTGGGCGGAGCCGGGGCAGCTCGATTGGCGTCGGCCTGCTTTTCTGCCCCCATTGCGGTGAGGACGCGTCCGAGGCGCAGGAGGTCACCGTTCCTCCGTCGTCGTCGTCGTCTGGGGCCGTCGTCACGGCGACCGCCTCCTCCACCACGCTGATCCTTCCTTCCGCGCTGACGGCGGCGAACTCTCCGCTCAGCAACGAGAGGCGGACCGGAGAACCAATCAGGTACGAGGACGAGACGTTGGCGTGAGGTTACTGTATGTATGGACACGAGTGACTTCTCTCTTTTCTTCTTCTCCATCAGTGCGAGGATGCACTGGCGTGGTGAGTCCAGGAAGGGCGTGGGGTCTCAGGCCACACCCCCCACTGCCTCAGGAGTGGGCGGAGTCGAGGACGTGGTCGCCCCGGGCGAGGGGGGCGTGGACAGCGTCGGCCCCTCCCTCGTCCTTCCCAACGGGAAGCCGGTGTGTCCCGGCGCACTTCCTGCTGGAGACAGCAGGGCGGCACTGCAGAGAGCCATTCTCAATCAGGAGTCTGAGAGGTAACGAGGTTTTACACACACACACACACACACACACACACACACACAAGTGTTCTTAATTCATTCTGATTGATCAGGAAGAAGAAGTTGCGGTTCCACCCACGTCAGCTCTACCCTGCAGCCAAACAGGCCGAGGTGCAGAGGGTTCTGCTCATGCTCAGTACGTTACCGCACTGCACCGTCCAATCGGATCTCCCCGTTTATAACCTTCTCCACCAATCAGATGTCCTCTTTATACCCTGTCTCTGTCTCTCCACAGTGGAGGGTATAGACCCGGCGTATCAGTCAGACTCTCAGAGTCGGCGCTCTGCTCTTCACGCCGCGGCTCAGCGCGGCCTGCTGGAGATCTGTTACCTCCTCATACAGGTACCAGTACCACCAGTTAGGACAGGTTCACTTACACTGGGAACATTCAGGGGATTCTTCTGTCACCAAAGATAATCCCGGGAGCTGAGCCACTAATTCTGTGTGTGTGTGTATGTGTGTATGTGTGTATGTGTGTATGTGTGTATGTGTGTGTGTGTGTGTGTGTGTGTGTGTGTGTCATGTTTTTTTAGGCAGGTGCTAAAGTGGACGCCCAGGATAAGAGTCTGAGGACGGCACTGCTGGAGGCCATCAGTAACAATCAGGTGGAGGTGACGAGGTTCCTCATACAGAGTGGAGCGTGTGTGTACCACGCTGTGAGTGTTCACACACACACACACACACACACACACACACACACCACAGTTTAGTGTTCATCATTAACACAAACTAAACATTTAGATCAGTAACTTAATGATGAAGTGAATAATGTTTAATAATAATTCTCACACACACACACACACACACACACACACACAGGAGGAGGACGGCTCCACTGGTCTCCATCACGCAGCTAAACTGGGGAACCTGGAGATCGTCACACTGCTGCTCAACACCGGACAGGTGGACATCAACGCCCAGGTCAGTCTCAACCCTCTGTGTGTGTGTTCGTGTGCGTGTGTTCGTGTGCGTGTGTACGTGTGCGTGTGCGTGTGCGCGTGTGCGTGTGCGTGTACGTGTGCGTGTACGTGTGTGTGTGTTTTTGTTGATTAACATGAAGATGCTCTGAAAGGAATGGCTGGTACACTTCTGAGTGTTTATCTCTCTCCCTGTCTCCGTCTCTCTCCCTGTCTCTGTCTTTCACTATGTGTCTCCCCCTGTCTGTCTCTCTCCCTGTCTCTTTCTCTGCCTCTGTCTCTCTCCCTGTCTTCCCCTCTCTTTCCCTGTCTCTGTCTCTCACTCTGTCTGTCTCCCTGTGTCTCTCCCTGTGTCTCTCCCTGTCTGTCTCTCTCTGTGTCTCTCTCCCTGTCTCCCTGTCTCTCTCCCTGTGTCTCCCCCTGTCTGTGTCTCTCCCTGTCTCTTTCTCTGCCTCTGTCTCTCTCCCTGTCTTCCCCTCTCTTTCCCTGTCTCTGTCTCTCACTCTGTCTCTCTCCCTGTCTCCCTGTGTCTCTCCCTGTGTCTCTCCCTGTCTGTCTCTCTCCCTGTCTCTCTCCCTGTCTCCCTGTCTCTCTCCCTGTGTCTCCCCCTGTCTGTCTCTCTCCCTGTCTCTTTCTCTGCCTCTGTCTCCCCCTGTCTGTCTCTCTCCCTATCTCTTTCTCTCACTCCGTCTCTCTCCCTCTCTCCCTGTGTCTCTCCCTGTGTCTCTCTCTGTGTCTCTCCCTGTCTGTCTCTCTCCGTGTCTCTCTCTCCCTGTCTGTCTCTCCCTGTCTCCCTGTGTCTCTCCCTGTCTCTCTCCCTGTGTCTCCCCCTGTTTGTCTCTCTCCCTGTCTCTTTCTCTGCCTCTGTCTCTCTCTCCCTGTCTCCCTCTCTCTCTCTCTCCCTGTCTCCCTCTCTCCCTGTCTCTTTCGCTCACTCTCTCTCACTCTGTCTCTCTCCCTGTCTCCCTCCCTGTCTCTGTCTCTCACTCCGTCTCTCTCCCTGTCTCCCTGTGTCTCTCCCTGTGTCTCTCCCTGTCTCTGCCTCTCTCCATGTCTGTCTCTCTCCCTGTCTGTCTCCGTGTCTCTCTCCCTGTGTCTCCCCCTGTCTGTTTCTCTGCCTCTGTCTCTCTCTCCCTGTCTCCCTCTCTCTCTCTCTCTGCCTCCCTCTCTTCCTGTCTCCCTCTCTCCCTGTCTCTCTCTCTCACTGTCTCTCTCCCTGTGTCTCTCACTGTCTCCGTTTCTCACCCTGTCTCTCTCCCTGTCTCTGTGTCTCTCCCTGTCTCTCTCCTTTTTATTCTTCCTGTCTCTCTCCCTGTCTCTTTCTCTGTCTCTCTCCCTGTCTCCCTCCCTGTCTCCCTCTCTCCATGTCTCCCTCTCTCCCTCTGTCTCTCACTGTCTCTCTCCTTGTGTCTCTCACTGTCTCTGTTTCTCACCCTGTCTGTCTCCCTGTCTCTGTCTCTCACTCTGTGTCTCTCCCTGTCTCTCTTCTTGTTTTTCTTCGTCTGCCTGTCTCTCTCCCTGTGTGCCTGTCTCTCTCCCTGTCTCTGTCTCTCACTCTGTCTCTTCCCCTGTCTCTCTCCCTGTGTCTCTCCCTGTCTCTGTGTCTCTCCCTGTCTCTCTCCCTTTCCTTGTCTCTGTCACTGTCTCTGTGTCTCTGTAGGACAGTGGTGGATGGACTCCTATAATCTGGGCAGCTGAACACAAACACACTGATGTGATCAGAGCGCTGCTGAATCGAGGAGCGGATGTCAGGATGAAGGACAAGGTCTCACACACACACACCTCATACACCTCTTACACGTCATACACATACACATACACACACACACATACATTTCAGAACTACAGACGAGGACATGAGTGTGTGTGTGTGTGTGTGTGTGTGTGTGTGTGTGTGTGTGTGTGTGTGTGTGTGTATATGCGTGTATGCAGGAGATGAACGTGTGTGTACACTGGGCGTCGTTCGCCGGCAGCGCTGAGATCGCCGAGATGGTCCTGAACGCCGGGTGTCCCCTGTCCTCTGTCAACCTGCACGGGGACACGCCCCTGCACATCGCCGCCCGCGAGGGACACATCCACTGCGTCACGTCCGTCTGTCCTCCATACTGTCTCTCTCTCTTTGTCTCTATTTTGGTATTTCGTCCTGTCTTTTTATCTGTCTCTCTATGTATCTATGTAACTGTCTTTCTGTGTCTCCCTCTTTTCCTTTAGTCTCTCCGTCTTTCGTTCCATTTTTCTGTTCTACTTCTTATTTACTTTTTTCATCTTGAACATTTTACACCTCCGTCTTTCTTCTCTTCTTATTAAATTATGTCTCTCATTTATAACACTTTCATTTATTATCTTTCTTTTGATCCTGTTCGTATTAAAACTTGTCTCTGTCCTGCAGGCTGTTCCTGTCCCGGGGGGCGGATATCGACGTTGTGAATAAAGAAGGGGACACGCCCCTGTCGCTGGCGCGAGCCGATTCGCCGGTCTGGGTGGCGCTCCAGATAAACAGGAAGTTGAGGAGAGGGATAGCCAATCGGATCGTGAGGACGGAGAGGATCATCTGCAGGTCCGAGTGTGTGTGTGTGTGTGTGTGTGTGTGTGTGTGTGTGTGTGTGTGTGTGTGAATCGGATCCTCGGTACCGAAACCGGTGATGATTCGTTTGGTACCAGGACGAGATCTGGATTTAGAACTCGATGTACTTTGTTTGTACTGAAATTGAATTGTTTGCAATAGGAACTGTTTGGTACTGGAACTGGAATCTTAGTGTGGTGGACCTAGATCCATTTGGTACTGGAACTGGATCTGTTCGGTATCGGTTTAAATTGGAATTGCATTAATTTTGGACCTAGGGTTGTTTAGTACTGGAACTAGGATCTGAAAAATGTTAGTACTGGAACTAGGATCTGAAAAATGTTTGTTTTTCACGTTCTATTGGTACAGAACCAACATAGTTTCATTCTAGTTTCCGGTTTGAACCTGGAACCTTAGTTACCAGATCAGGAACCTTGTATGTTAAAGCTGGAACCTTGGAGACTGTAAGTGGAACCATCCAATATGAGATCTTTGATTTTACAACATGAAAGTGTAACTGATGCCACAACTGGTTCCTTATTCTGTATTAGAACTGGACCCTTTGATACGGGATGACTGGAAGTACAGGAACCTTTGGGAACTTTTCATTTTTGTTTGTTGTTTAATATTGTTTGTAGTATGATTGTGGATCCTGCTGCGGTATCGGTAGCCTGCAGGATGGTACTTAAAGTTTCTTGAGGTTTCCACTGGATCTATAGGGAGACGGCCTTGTTAACAAACCCGTGTGTGTTTGAACCGGACCCTTTGTTATTTGAGCTAGAACTTTGGCTACTGTGACTGGAACCTTTTGACCCCTTGTAGGAATTTGGACGGGTACTGGAACATGTGCTTGTTATCAAACCTGTGTGTGTGTGTGTGTGTGTGTGTGTGTGTGTGTGTGTGTGCAGTGACGTGGCGCAGGGGTACGAGAACGTCCCGATCCCGTGTGTTAACGGTGTGGACGATGAAGATTGTCCATCAGACTACAAATACATCGCTGAGAACTGTGAGACCTCCGCCATGAACATCGACCGCAACATCACACACCTGCAGGTACACACACACACACACACACACACACACACACACACACACACCTATACTCATGGTTGTTACACTAACATTATATCTGTGTGTGTGTGTGTGTGTGTGTGTAGCACTGTAACTGTACTGATGACTGCTCCTCCAGTAACTGTCTGTGTGGACAACTCAGCATCCGCTGCTGGTACGACAAGGTAGGACTGTGTGTGTGTGTGTGTGTGTGTGTGTGTGTGTGTGTGTAGACTTTAATTTGTGTACCGGTGTGTGTGTGTGTATTATATATAAGTGTGTGTGTGTGTGTGTGTGTGTGTGACAGGATCAGCGTCTGCTGCAGGAGTTTAATAAGATCGAGCCCCCGCTGATCTTCGAGTGTAACCTCGCCTGCTCCTGTCACAAGACCTGTAAGAACAGAGTCGTCCAGGCGGGAATCAAGTGAGCCAATCACGTCGCAGCATTCACAAGGACATCAGCTTTAGTCTCAGGGCTGTGAATCTGTTTAACAGTGTGTGTGTGTGTGTGTGTGTGTGTGTGTGTGTGTGTGTAAGGGTGCGTTTACAGCTGTACCGCACTGAGAAGATGGGGTGGGGCGTCAGAGCTCTTCAGGACATTCCTCAGGGGAGCTTCATCTGCGAGTCAGTGCTCTCCACTTCCTCCGCTTCCTTCACTTCCTTCCTTTATTTTTTCCTTCCTTTATGTTAACTGTGTGTGTGTGTGTGTGTGTGTGTGTGTGTGTGTGTAGGTACGTTGGGGAACTGATCTCAGATGCAGAAGCAGATGTGAGGGAAGACGATTCGTACCTGTTTGATCTGGACAACAAGGTACATGTTTAATTAATCAACCTGTCATGTTCCATAGAGTGGCCCATAGATCCGCCCCCTTTTCTCTCGCTTCATAGACCCGCCCCCTTTGCTCTCATTCCATAGATCCGCCCCCTTTGCTCTTGCTCCATAGACCCGCCCCCTTTGCTCTCGTTCCATAGACCTACCCCTTTTGCTCGCGATCAATAGACCCGCCCCCTTTTGCTCTCGCTTCACAGACCCACCCCT
>JAOVVA010000010.1:20887237-20898924 GCA_028565275.1 Leiocassis micropogon | reverse complement strand
ATACATACATACATACATACATACATACATACATACACACACACATACATACATACATACATACATACATACATACACACACACACACATACATACATACATACATACATACACACACACGCACACATATACACATACACACACACTAATCACATATTAGCATTTATACATGTGCACACAAACTTCTTTCACACACACACACACTATAACACACACAAACACGCAAACAAACACTAACATACTCTCACACAGGCATGCACACACTCTCACTCACACACGTGCACACACACACTTACACACATATAGACTTTGACACTTATACACACGCAAATTTTTTAACCCTAACACAATTTGTGTTATGATGTACAACCTTATGAAAAGTAGGTTTTTATCTAATTATATCATCGTTCCACACCTCCCCCCCTCTGTCTCTCCCTCTCTCCATCTCTCTCTCTCTCTCTCTCTCTCTCTCTCAGGGATAAGCCAAATGTATTTTACTTTAACATCCTCAAGTGTGCCACATCTACAAACATCATGGCCGCCGCACTTCAAGGCCTCCAGTGTCCCACCACTCAGGTGAGCATATAGATATATATAGACAGATTTTGTCTGTGTGTGTGTGTGTGTGTATGTTTATGATTAACGCCTCCCATCCCATGCTGCAGATCTGCCTGAAATCGTGTCCCTCAGACTTCTGGTCTCTGGACCCTGTAGCCTACGCGGCGTCCCCCTCGAGCCTGAGTCAGTACTTTAAGCAGGAGCTGTGTGTGCCGTCCTTCAACCTCAGCACTAACATGAAATATGTACGTCTGCCATCCACCTCACACAATCACACACCTGTCTGTTTATTCATTCACTCGTCAGGAACTCCATTGTAAATAACTGGTGCTTCATGTTCTACTCGTGTGTGTGTGTGTGTCTGCATTAACCTACCCTTCGTCTCTCTGTTCCACTCAGAGTGCCACGGACATCATTAACAAGGAGCTGTGTGCCTTCTTCTACACACCCACCTCTTCAGGTCCGTCTCTCTCTCTCTCTGTTCCATTCTGACACCTGATGTTCATGCTTAGTGGGAGAGATGTGTGTATTCACCAGGGACTGTCCATCTAATCAGCGTTAATTTCCCCTGCAACATGGAGACCCTGCAACATGGAGACCCTGTATTACTCTGTGATTTAAACAGGGCTGAGACTCGCCAACCTTCTCTTACTTCACAACTTAAATTTGTAAAAGAGATAAATTTTGCATGTAGTTTAATACACTGCCGGGCTTAAAAAAAAAAAAAAAGTCCCTGTTTCTGAAAGACCTGCATGAAGCAACGACAACAACTAAGGAGATTGTACTGAAATGACTGGAACTGGGTGAAGAGCTGAACAAAATGTTATTAAACCCTTACGGTTTAAGGAGAAATGTGGTCAGAAGGACATCCTGAATGAGCGTGATGGGAGGTCACTTAAATGCTTGGAGAAGAGGCATGGTAAAAAAATTCACCAGTAGCGCTCACAGGATAGGGACTAAACAGCTGAGTGTCCATAAGAAAAACACTTGTTAGTGAGACTCATCAGAAAATAGACTTGGGTTTGCCAAAAAGACTGGACTTTGGAGCCAAAGACTGGACTTTTTACCAGACTGGACTTTGGAGCGATGGAAAAAGGACCTGTGACCTGATGAGTCCAGATTGAGCCTATTTCAGAGTGATGGGCATATCAGCGTAAGAATGATATTTATCTATCCATAGATATCATTATCTATGGAGTTTTTCTTCCCTGATGACACGACCATATTCCAGGACAGAGTGTGAAAGAGAGGTCCTGGGAGCATGAGGAATCACTTGGCTGTAATCAAAGCTAAAAGTGATGGAATGGAATCTTAGATTGTGTGACTTTTATCTGGCTCGGTGGTGTAACGTGGCACTGAATGTGACTGTAATATGCTAAAGCTTCGTGGCCGTTTCAAGGCCGGTTGGTGGAATGTTCCTGCAGGATAAGCTATGGTGATGTAGGACGTACCTGAAAGTGTTGAGTATTGGAATGAATCAATACTCATCATTTCTCAGTAATCATGACATTACTAGTTGCTCTGAGTATCAGGTATGCTGAGACCCTCCCTAACTCCTCCTCAGCGTTTGTGCTGAATTTTGTGTTTTGTGAGAGTTTGGTAAAATGATGTAGTATGAGACAGAGCTTCGAACATGATTCTGAATTTAACCTTCACTGTTTGTGTTTGTGTGTTTGTGTGTGTAGTGTTGGGAAGGTGTTTACCCTCTCTAGGCCCAGCGTATGATCTCATCCCTCCCAGCTTCTCTATTTATGGCATGAATGGCAATCAAACTGTGAACGCAATCAAGAATGCTACGGGGTAACATCATACACCAGCATTGCACCATGCACAAATACACAGAGACTTCTAAATACACCATTATGGCCAAAAGTATGTGAACCCCTGACCTTCACACCAACTATATGACCTTGTTGATCGTGCCATTTCAGAATTATTCTGCCTGTTGTAATTTGCTCCCCTTTTATTCCTTCTGGGAAAAATGTGTTTATATAAGGGTTCACATAATGGCATGATGGTCACGGGTGCACATACTTTTGGGCCATACAGTGAGTGTATCTATGTGTACAAAATGCACCCAGATTAAATTTTTTAAACGCTCACCATGCCATAACATGTATCTCTCTTTCCTTGGCAGTGCTGGAGGGTTTTCAGCGTGAGTCAACACGAGTATACTTAACGCTTAAAAGAAAAAAAAAAAAAAAAAAAAAAACTTTTTGTTTTCTTTCTTTCTCAATCCGAATCTAGCTGATTCCAATCCAAAATAAAGCAAAGTTCACTCAGCAAATCTCCAGTGTTCACAGATGATTCTGTGGTCAGATGATTGGGGTCTGTAACCTACTAGACCAACTAGACCTTATAACCTAAAAATTATAGATACATGAACTGGGACAGAGGTGTGAATTGAAACTAAGGATGTGCAAGATCTAGGGACTTTAGGGACAAGCTGAAAATAGAACAGGGAAATAAAGAATAAATAGGAAAACTGTATTAATAATAAACAAGATTAAATGATGAGGAACGATTAGGATCTAGACAGGAAGATCCAGTGATGAGAGTTTTAAGGTGTGGATTTTGGGTTGAGAACCCGTAATAGACCTTGGTACAAGGCAGGTTTGGAATTTTGGGATGAGGAACGTTTAGGATCCCAGCGCAAGGAACGTTTAGGATTTTGAGACGAGGAACATTTAGCATCCAAAGAACCAAGTTTAGGATCTAAGCACGATGAAGTTTTAGGATCTTGGGAAGAAGAACATTTGTGGTTTTGGGATGAGAAACCTTTAGAACTGTGGGACGAGGCAGGTTTCAAATTTTGGCAAGGGAACTTTAGGGCCTCACCACGAGGAACGTTGAGGGTTGCAGTCAATTGGGGTCTGAGTAGGAGGAATGAGTAGGACTTAGGATGATTAGCTTTTAGAACTGAGAAATGATCAGGATCAGAGGTAGAGGGTGTATTGGGACCTAATAAGTAATGAACAAGAACTACTTCAGGAACCAGAATGTAGAATTCTGTAAGAACAGTGGGGACGGTAAACCAACGGCAACAACTCAGGAACTAGATCTGGAGAACACACCAGCTAAGAGCAGCAACTGAATCCGGATCTAGGACCCACACTCACAACAAGCGCTTCAGATTTGTAAATTGGACTCAGCATCTTATTCTTCCTCTCCAATCACCTTTTAGTTAGCTGGACACCACATGCTGATTTGTAGAGCTGGTAGTGAGCTTCACTCTGGGGTTTCTTATACAGAGTACATAGCTAGTCTGGTGTGTGTGTATGTGTGAGACTGTGGTGTGTAAAGTGTGTGTAGCTGCTGTAGTTAGTAGTGAACAGGGATCTCTCTGGGATTGGCTAATGGCTAACGATGTTGAATTAAAACCCATACAGAGTCTCTTTCTCTCTTTGTCTCTCAGTGACGTTGTCGGCGGGTTTAATGCTCGGGACGTGGGGATGCGGATCTTCGCAGACTTCGCTTCGACTTGGCAGTGGATCGTTCTGTGAGTGTGAAATAAAACATCACTATACACTATTTTAGTCACACTCTAGAAACTTTCTTCCTCTCCACCATCTTATTCGTGATTCTTTAACGTCTCCACTCGAGTGAGAGCTGCATAAGATAAAACATCACTGCAGATTCTGGAGCTCCATTTACCCAGAAAGGCACCTGGGTTATGTGTGGTGTTTGTGTTGTGTGGTGTATGTGTATGTGTGTGTGTGTTCTGTAATAATAAGTGTGAAGTAATACACAAATTACTTTAAATTTCAATGCATTTGGGGATTTTCTAGGATCAGAGTCAGGTACTGTATGTGATTAACTGGTTACACCAAGCAGGTGCTATTCAGTTTCATATGTAGGTTGAAATCCAGTCATTAGAGTTGTGTAGGAGGATTAGACCTGGGTGAAGAACAGGCAGACTCTGCTACTAAGGTGAGGTTGTAGAAGACTGAGCACAGCAACAAGATGCAAGGTAGTTATACTTTATCAGCCAGGTCTCTCCCAGGCAACGATTTCAGAGCAGAATGGGTTTTCAAGCTATTTTGAAGAAGCACAAGGAAACAGGCGATGTTGAGAATCGTAGACTCAGTGGTCGGCCAAAGAAACTTAAAGCAGTAGATAAAAGACATGTCATGCTTACTTCCCTCCAACATGAGAAGATGTCCAGCAGTGCCATCAGCAAGGAACTGCCAAAACCCAGTAGGACCCAAGTATACCCAATTACTGTCTGGAGAAGTCTGACCAGAAGTTGTCTTTATGGAAGAATTGCAGAGACTCAACCATGCACAGAAACACAGGAACTGGGTATAGACAAATGACAGCAGGTGCTCTGGACTGATGAGTCAAAATGTGAAATATTTGGCTGTAGCAAGAGGCAGAGTGTTTGCCAACATGCAATTCCATCGGGCAGGCGTCTGATTGACCCCGAATTTATTTTGCGGCAGGAAAATGACCCCAAACACACAGCTAAAGTCATTGAGATCTTCAGCATAGAGAACAGGGAGCCCTTCAAAAACAGTGTGCAAGTGTACCTGATGGCAAGTCTGGGTGGCGATGGCAAACACTGATCTGATTCGGATTGTTCTTCTGTTACTTTTTGTTAATTGATAAAAATAAATTACTGCCACTCCTATTTTTGAAAATGTCCTAAAACTTCAGCATAGTACAGTACATGGTGGTCACTATGGAGGGATTTTGGGTGCTAAATAAAAGAGCACCCAGAAGGAGATCTAACAAATTTAGGATCTGTAAAATGCAATTTCCTGTATTTTGAGACAATAATTTATCATTACCTAATCACTGAGGCGGGTCAACAGCGCAGATCCTGAATGACATGCTGACACTCTGACCCTAAGAGACCTGACGGATATTTCAGAGATTTTTTTTTCTTTTTATGGCATGTGGCAGACTCTCTTATCCAGCGCAACTTACATTTTATCTCATTTTATATCTGAGCCGTTGAGAGTTAACTTGCTGGTGCTGGAGTTTGACCCTCAAACTTTCTGATCAGTGATCCAACCCCTTAACCACTGAGTTACCCCTGACACTATAAGATAAGATAAGATAAGATCAGATCAGACGTGTCTGATAAGATATTTTTCAGCCTTTTGTTTGTAGTTTCAGTGTTTGTTGTTGTTGTTGTTTCTGTTGTTCTGTGTTTGATTTGTGTGCCTTTCTTGTCATTTTTTCCTTCATTCAGCATTTTGTTATTGAACAAGCTAAAATAATTCGCTATAGCACCTGGTGGTCACACCTGGAATTGCATGCTAACTTGAGCACATTGTGTAAATTGTGTAAAACTGCGTGTTTATGTAGTTGAAAGGTAGTAAATGCTGTACACCAGCAGTGTGTGTGTATTAACCATTACACACACTCTCCCGCAGAGGTCTGGTGATAGCGATGGTGGTCAGTTTGCTGTTCCTGATTCTCTTGCGCTTCTTGGCGGCCATCTTGGTGTGGATCCTCATCATTGGAGTTCTGGCAGTGGGAGCGTTCGGTAGGTTGGGTATGTTACAGTGTGGGACTGATGGAGGATGATGATGGTGATGACTCACTGTGTGCGTGTGCGTTTCTCATTCTCAGGTATCTGGTACTGCTATAATGAGTACGCGTTGCTGGCAAACTCCACTCTGACCTACAACAACGTGGGCTTCACCACCAACGTCAACGTGTACCTGCAGATCCGTGACACCTGGCTGGCCTTCTGTAAGAACTGTGATGTGATTGATTATGGGGAGTTGTGGGCAGGGCATGTTATGTAAACGATTATAGGGTTGTGGGTAAAGCGCGAGATTAGTTTGGTTAAGTTTAAGGGTCACTGCAGCCGGAGGTCTAGAGAGAGCTGTTTGGCCGAGCTCTCTCACAGGGGAGGGATGAAAGGTACTTGGTCTACAGCCAATCAGGGGCGTCTGTGAGCTCGCACAAGTGGAAGGAGTGGATAGCGCTGTCCTCAGAGTGTGTTCACAAAAAGGTGCGGTCGGCTAGCGTCGGAGTTGTGGACGGAGATTGGTTAAGTAGGAGTTGTGGGCGGAGTCTGTGATGTAATTGATTAAGGGGTTTTGTAAGCGGAGCCTGAGATCGGATTGGTTATGGGGAAGTTGTCATCATAGCCTCAGATTGAATTGGTTAAGTAGGAGTTGTGGGTGGAGTCTGTGATGTGATTGATTAAGGGGGCGGGTTGTAATCAGAGCATGAGGTTGGATTGTTTATGGGGAGGAGCCTGATATTGTATTGTATTCTGTTTCACTCGCATGAGGATGGGTTCCCTGTTGAGTCTGGTTCCGCTCAAGGTTTCTTCCCACTCCCATCTCAGGGAGTTTTTCCTTGCCACGCTCGCCCTCGGCTTGTTCATCAGGGACTATCTGACCATTTTGATTCATACACATTCAAATTCCATACAAACTTAAATAATTCTTTTGATTGTGCTTTGCGACAACGACAATTGTTAAATGCGCTATACAAATAAAATTGAATTGAATTGAATATTGGTTAAGGGGTGTTGTGGGAGCGGAGCATGAGATCAGATTGGTTCTGGGGGTTCTGGGTGGAGCCTGGAACAGGACTGGTAAAGAGAGTTGTGGGCACCTAGGGTTAGCCCGAACCTTAAACCTAACCCTAGCCTGCGTGGTGATTGGTTAGGGGAGAGTTGTGGGCGGAGCTTGAGATATTATGAGGGGTTTTGGGCGGGGCCTGTGATGTGTCTGGTTATGAGAAGTTTGTGGCAAAGCATGTGATGTGATTGGTTAAGTGAAATTGTGGGCGGAGCCTGTGGTGTGATTAGTCTGTCTCTGTCCCTCAGTGATCATTCTCTGCGTGGTCGAGGCGATTCTCCTGTTACTGCTGATTTTCCTCCGAACTCGAATTCTCATCGCCATCGCAGTTATTCAGGAGTCCAGCAGGTACACACACACACACACAAACACACACACACACACACACTTTTTTGTAAATTTTTATACATAAAGGCAGCATCTTAGATTAAATTGTGTGTGTGTTTAGGGCGGTGGGCTACATGATGTCGACACTGGTGTTCCCGATAGTCACCTTTGTGATGCTCCTTGTGTGTGTGTCCTACTGGGGCATCACTGCTCTGTATCCTCTCTCTGTATCACTGTGCGTGTGAGAGTGTGTATGCGAGGGTGTGTATGCGAGGGTGTGTATGCGAGGGTGTGTATGCGAGGGTGTGTATGCGAGGGTGTGTATGCGAGAGTATGTATGCGAGAGTGTGTGCGTGAGAGTGTGTGCGCGAGAGCGTGAGAGATAATATTTGCCCTTAACACAGTGTGTAGTTATCTGGCCACGTCTGGAGGTCCAGTGTACAGAGTTGTAGCTTTCAACTCTTCAGAGAACGGCTGCAGCTCCATCTCCGGCAACGATACTTGTGACCCCGTGGTACACACACACACACACACACACACACACACACACACACACATACACAGTATACACACACACAGACACACCTGTCTATATAAGGACTCACAGTAGATGGTGTGTTTCAGAGTCTAAACAAATCTGTGAAAACAAAACCATTATCTGTAGACCTGAGAGACAGGATTGTGGTGAGACACTGGTCACCTCCACCATTCTCAAATGGAAAAGATGTGGAACAATCTACCCTCTTCAACCTACAATCAGGGATGAAGCGCCTATAAATGTGAAGGGTCAGGTCCGTATGGTCCAGCAGACAGGCAGAAGCCATTCCTCACTAAAGGTCAAATCACAGCCAGCTGGGAGTTTGGGAGAGAGACAAAAGGACTCCCTCTGGTCTGATGATTGAACTGTTTAGAATCAGGAACTCAGGCACTGCACATCTCCTTATTAAACGCATCCCTACCGTCAGACGCGGTGGTGGCAGCATCATGCTGTAGGTCTCTGTAGGACTCTGTAGGAGTGAGTTTCTGGGAGATTACTCAGTATAGAGGGAACAATAAAGACAGATAGAGAGCTATCCTGAGTGAAAACCTTCTCCAGAGTGCTTAGGGTCTCAGGCTGGGATGAAGGTTTCCAGTTCAGCAAGACCAAGAAAACCCAGGAGTGACTTCAGAAGAACTCTGTGGAAGTGGAAGTCCTGGACCCAATAGAGCATCTCTGGAGAGACCTGGAGAGACCTGGAGATGGATGTGTACAATGAACACAATGAACATCCAGCCTGGTGGAGCGAGAACGATTCTGCTATGAATAATAGAAGAAACTTCCGGAAGAAAGGTGTGCCAAGCTTGTGGCATCAACTCACACACTTACTCAGACTCGAGTCTGGAGTCTCTGCTACTAGAGGGGCTTTGACCAATTACACTAAGGGATGGGGGTGAATACTTATGGAAATGCGATGTTTCAGTCTTAGGTATTATTTTTTAATACTTCTATCTATCCTGCTAATTCCTTTCTATATATCTCTCTTTATTTTCCTTATTCTATTATTTCATTTCTCTCTCATCCCCCCCTCATCATCATCATCATTATATGTGTTCAAACTCCCTCATGTCTTATGGTCTAATCTCTCTCTCTCTCTGTCTCTGTCCCCCTGGTGTCCAGACGTTTAACTCCTCGGCGTACGGGAACTGTTCTTCAGCGCGCTGCGTGTTCATAAAGTACAACACGGACGGTCTGTTCCAGAGGAACCTCTTTAACCTGCAGGTGTACAATGTGGTGGGCTTTCTGTGGTGCGTGAACTTCGTCATCGCTCTGGGGCAGTGCACGCTGGCCGGCGCCTTCGCCTCCTACTACTGGGCCTTCGACAAACCCTCGGATATCCCAGCATGCCCTCTGATCTCGTCCTTCATGAGGGCGCTACGGTGAGAACCTCGTCTACACGCCCTGGAGATAACTCTGGTGTGGAGGAAGGGGGCGTGGTCAGGAGTCAGGAGATCACTCTCCTCCATGAGTGCTTACAGACCACCCTGATTCTGAAACACTGGGACTGGTGACAGTTTGAAGACAACAAACAAACAAACAAACAAACAAACAAACAAACAAACAATTCAAACAAACCAGTCACATGTCTCTCTCTCTCTCTCTCTCTCTCTCAGGTATCACGTCGGCTCTCTGGCGTTCGGGGCTCTGATTCTCACCATCGTGCAAATTGTGCGCATCATTCTGGAGTACATAGACCACAAGTGTAAAGGTGTGTACACACACACACACACACACACACACACTTACTGAACTAAAGATGATCTAACATGCTAAAGCTACATTATAAACCCTAAAGTGACACTAACACACACTTGACTAGCTGAGACCAAGAGCAGACCATGTCCAGATGTTCACGTGTCTCACTACACAGAACTCGAATACACACGTCTTTTAAATACGTCTTTTAAATACGTCTAATACACACGTCTAATACACACGTCTAAAATACAGGTTTCATGAATTCAAATATCCTAAACAGTGATTACATGAATTATTTATAAATGAATACACGTGTGCGAAAGTCCCATCTTGAATTCACGTGTCTCATATACACGTCTCAATTCATGTCTCTTGTATACACGTCTCAAATTCATTTGACTCTAATAAACGCCTCGTATACACATCTCAAATTCGCATGTATTGAACACCTGTCTCAAATACGTCTCAAACTCTAATTCATGTCTCTAATTAGTGTGTCTCAAATCTTCTTGTCTTGAGTTTGTGTGTCTCTCTTCTTGTGTGTGTGTGTGCAGAGGCTCAGAACCCCTGTGCTCGGTTTCTGATTTGTTGTCTGAAATGCTGCTTCTACTGCCTGGAAAAATTCATCAAGTTCATCAACAGAAACGCTTACATCATGGTAAAACACACACACACACACACACACACACACACACACACACACACACACACACACAGTCAGTGTAAGAGTTTTAAATCTGACGTTTTGTCTCTCTTCACAGATCGCTATTTACGGTAAAAACTTCTGTGTCTCAGCCAAAAACGCCTTCTCTCTGCTCATGAGGAACATCATCAGGTAACGACGACAACAACAACAACAACAATACAATGTTCATAAGATTTTATACTGAAGCTGTAAAAACAACTGAGCATCAAAATAGTACATATACTGTACATCATTGATAATAAATAAAAGATATTAAAATTAATTATTAAGTGTAATGACATTAGTGAATTTATTAAACCCAAAACATAAATAAACTAAATACATAACAAAATATAAGGGTATGTAAATTATAGATTTGTGGTTTAGTCATTTAATTATTATTAGATTTTAGTTACATTACAATAAAAATAACAGAAAAACCAGAATGGAGGTGAGTACAGTTATAACAGAGTAGTGAGTAAAAAGTAAAATATAGATTAAACTGTGTGTGTGTGTTTCAGGGTGGTGGTGCTGGATAAAGTGACCGACCTGCTGCTGTTCTTCGGCAAACTGCTGGTAGTGGGTGGAGTGGGTAAGAGAGAGAGAGAGAGACAGACACAATGAGAGACAGACAGGCAGACAGACAGTTCGACGCAATGAGAGACAGACCGACAGATGCAACGAGAGATAGATGCAATGAGAGACAAACAGACACAACGAGAGACAGACAGGCAGACAGACAGTTGGATGCAATGAGAGACAGACAGACACAATAAGAGACAGACAGACAGACGCAATGAGAGACAGACAGACGCAATGAGAGACAGACAGACACAATGAGAGACAGAAAGACAGACAGAGGGACAGTTGGATACAACGAGAGACAGACAGACAGACACGATGAGAGACAGACAGAAAAACACAACGAGAGACAGACTCTCGTCTCTCGATAGATGCAACAAGAGACAGACAGATGCAATGAAAGACAGACAGACAAATTCAATTACAGGCAGATAGACACAGACAGACAGACGCAACGAGAGACATACAGTGGGGCAAAAAAGTATTTATTCAGCCACCAATTGTGCAAGTTCTCCCACTTAATAAGATGAGAGAGGCCTGTAATTTTCATCATAGGTATACCTCAACTATGAGAGACAAAATAAGTTGACACATTGTGGGATTTTTTATGAATTTATTTGCAATACTTTGTTATATACCTTTTTTTGGCAGTGACAGAGGTCAAAGGTTTTCTTTAAGTCTTCACAAGGTTTTCACACACTGTTGCTGGTATTTTGGCCCATTCCTCCATACAGATCTCCTCTAGAGCAGT
>JAOVVA010000010.1:20870545-20887137 GCA_028565275.1 Leiocassis micropogon | reverse complement strand
GGTTGTGGACAGGTGTCTTTTATACTGATAACAGATGCCATTAATACAGGTAACGAGTGGAGGACAGAGGAGCCTCTAAAAGAAGAAGTTACAGGTCTGTGAGATCCAGAAATCTTGCTTGTTTGTAGGTGACCAAATACTTATTTCCCACAATAATTTGCAAATTAATTCTTAAAAAATCCTACAATGTGATTTTTCTGGATATTTTTTTCTGATTTTGTCTCTCATAGTTGAGGTATACCTATGATGAAAATTACAGGCCTCTCTCATCTTTTTAAGTGGGGAGAACTTGCACAATTGGTGACTGAATAAATACTTTTTTGCCCCACTGTAAAGACAGACGTACAGAGAGAAATGGACATAAAGACAGACAGATGGTCTTAGTTTCTATATGTTAATTTGCTTGTATCATTATTTTCTGATTTAAAATCTTAAATGATTTTTTTTAATTAATCCTGATTTCTTTCTCAGATTGAACTTAAACTGGTTTATTAATTAGTTTGTTTGTTTACTTGTTTATCTGTTTGTTTGTTTGTTTATTTCCTCCACAGGTGTGCTGGCATTTTTCTTCTTCAGCGGGAGGATCGTGGTTCCCAACTCGGCCTTCACAGCTTCATCACTTAACTACTACTGGATGCCCATCATCGTAAGAACACACACACACACACACACACACACACACACACACACACACACACACACACACAAACAATTCATCTGATGAATTATGGGACAGGGAAATGATGTGTTGATGTGTGTGTGTGTGTGGTGACAGGCGGTAGTGTTTGGTGCGTATCTCATTGCCAGCGCGTTCTTCAGCGTCTACAGCATGTGTGTGGATACACTGTTCCTCTGCTTCTGTAAGTACACCACCTCACAGCCCCAGGGGAGACTTGGCCACGCCCCCTTTCACCCCTAATCATGTACTCAGTGTTCCTCATGTGTTCCTCATCGTGTTCCTCGACGTTTTCTTTACTACATTTTTCACTACATTCTTCACTGTGGTCATCGCCATGTTCCTCTCTGAGTTCTTTACTGAGTTCTTCACTTTGCTCCTCGCTGTATTCATTGCTGTCTTTTTAATGATGTTCATCGCTATTTTTCGTCTCTATGCTCTTCGCCGTGTTCTTTACTTTGTTCCTCTCTATGATTCTCACCGTGTTCCTCAACAAGCTTCTTGCTGTGTTCCTCACCATTTTCCTCGCCATTTTCCTCGCTATGTTCCTCTCTGAGTTCTTCACCATGTTCCTTTCTGAGAGTTCTTCACCATGTTCTTCACCATACTCCTTACTGTGTTCCTCAGTGGAGGACCTGGAGAGAAACGACGGCAGCGCTGAGAAACCCTACTTTATGTCGAAGAACCTAATGAAGATCCTGAACAAGAAAAACAAACAACCCAAAAAATGAACCTTCCTGTACTGCTCCACTAACTTCCTGTCACATGATCAATCATCTCTTCTACCTGCTTCCACACACTGCACTTTAGCCAGGTATTGTTTTTAGCATTCTTTAGCTTTTAGCACTTATTAGAGGTCGACTTCTGGACCGAATGTGACGTGTACTACAGACTAATCTCAGACTTCCTTTGAACCTTCTCTTTTTACTGCATTGTATTAGCATGTGTTTACGTTTAATGTTAACAAGTTTTAAACTTTAGTCCAATCAACCTGGAGCTTCAGAGACTAATCCTGGTCTCAGCAGTGGCGTCTAAACATCAGAGAGAATCAGTTTAAATTCTTCAGTAAGACTTCTGTAGAGCATGTTTAGGCTTTTGGTTTATTAGTTTGAGTTCAGCTGTATGAACTATTTTACGCACATTTGATTAGCATGTTTTTTTTTCTCTTATAGTTTTAGCGTTAGCAAATTAGTTTAATCAATTATTCTGGTTTTTTTTTTTTAACCCTAAGACTAAACACACTTTAGAAGAAAGCAGCTATGTTTATCTCAGAACGCTAGCATTTGTTAGCCGAGTCTTATAGATTAGAGACGTCCCGTATTTTATAGCGTTGCGTCTCAGGGCACAAACATGACGCTCCTGTAAACCTTAACACTCGACAAAGACTAATCCCGGACTTGTAATAAGGTGTGTTTAGCCTCTTACTTCTTTTTAAACTTGACCATAAGACAGTCATTAACACGATTCTGACAGATGACACACTCCTGACGTAACACACACACACTTTTACCTAAATGCCGACCCGAGCCTTCTTTCTTACAGAATATAATCAACATGTTTGTCTTAAAATGCAAATGCTAGCGCTAATCAGCGTTTAAAGTTTAGCTAAATGGTTTATGAGGCACTCACTTTTCAAAAACTAACCCCTGACTGTCTGTAAGTAACTGTACAGTTTAGTTAACAACACTCCACCTGAGGACAATCTCAGATTCAACACTCCAGCAAAGACTAATCCCGGACTCAACACTCCAACAAATACTAACACTCCAGGCTTAACAGTCTTAAAGACTAATCTTGGACTCAACACCCCTGCAAAGTCTAATCGTCTACTAAAAACTTAAGGACTAATCTCGCACCCAAAACTCAAATATGAATCCTGGATTCAACACTCCCAAAAAGCCTAATCTCAGACTCAGGACTGAAGACTAATCCCATACTTAGCACTTCAATCATGCAAAAACTAATCTCAGACTTAACCCTCCCGCAACAACTAATACCAGGTGCAGAACGTTAAAAAAGACTAAGCTTCAGCAATCATGTAAAGACTAATCTCAGACTCAACACTCATCAAAGTATAATACAAGACTCCACACAAAGACTAATCCGAGACTTAACCCTCCTGCAAAGACTAACTCCAGACACTTTAAGAAATACTAATCTTGGCTTCAAAGCCCCTGCAAAGTCTGATCTCAGAACTAAAGGACTAATCCCTAGGATTTAAGACTTATGCTAAAAATAATCTCAGACTCAACACTCCACCAAAGACTAATCTCAGACTCAACACTCTGCCAAAGACTTAATGCAGCTGTCCTGTTGTCCCATTATTTTAATCCCTTGGCAGCGAGACTGAAACACGTTAGCGATGAGACCGTGTGTGTGTGTGACAGGTTTCTCGTTAATAAGAGAAGGATTTATATTTTACATGGTGTGTGTGTGTGTATGTGTGTGTATTAATATGTGCATGATTTAGCCAAGAGCCGCCAAGATTCATTTTTTAAATGACATTCCTTTTTAAGATTTTATTATTCTTTATTATTTTTTATCAGGTTTATAATTTATAAAGTCCTAACACTGGTGATTTTATTGTCTTCATCTTTTGTGTCAGAAGATTTATTTTCAATAAGTAAAGATGTTTAATGTGTGTGAAGGTGAACACGAGACTGTAAAACTGTACAATATATTTCTGTAATAATTCTATATGAGAGACTGTACAGTTAAGTTGATCAAGCAGAGTTTATTTATACAACAGTGAAATTAAAAAGTGTTGAATATAAACGGAGTGTGTCGTGTGGTGTCTTTGAGAAAATGAGGAAGAAATAAAAAAAAAAAAAACATCTGAAAAACACACCGGCCTGAATAGGAAAGCATCAGGAGAGAAAACAACGAAAGAAGATAAACACTACAGTCGAGTGAAACAGGACACAGATGATACAGCGCCACCTGTTGGAGAGCGATATATCAGACTGAGCTTAACCATGAAGTTCATCCATATAATAATAATTCACTTAATGTAAGCTTAACGTTAATACACACATCCTGTTTCGAGCGTCTACAGCTGAACTACTGAGAGAAACTGTAGAGAAAAATGTTTTTTTCTTCTAGACTTGGATCATAAACATTTGAAATAAAAACCCTTCCTTAAATCACACTGATGTTTGTACACACGTTACAGTTCGTTTCCTCCTGAAAACCTGCAGCGCCACCATGTGCTTGTCTAGAGAACGACATTAAGAGACACCTGGACAATAAGGACGCACTCAGGTGGTAGAAGTGGTGCAGGTTATAATCAGCTGCTTTCGAGGTTGAGATTAGTTTCAAGCTTAGAAATTATATATCTTTTTTGACACAAACATAAACGGACCAGACAGCACAGCACACCCTCACAGGCCATATGTAGTCCAGAAGGTGGCGCTACACAACATGACGCAGGCAGGGTTAACGTTATGGACGTACAGTGTGTGTTTTAGTTCTCCCCGTGCACTAAACAGATGATGTCACTAATTAATTTGAGTCGATTCGACTGAAGAGGAGCCGTGGAGTGAAAAACCAGTGAAAGACGTGGTGTGGAGCGTCTGGAGTCATCTCAAGATCTAAACCCAGTAGAAACCTGTTGGACGACGGTGAGTGAGACAGGAGCGGTCGTCTTCTGACTCGGCTCTGAAGAATAATAAACCACTTCGTCTCTGATACTGATTGTTTTTAGAGTAATGTCACTGCATACAATAAGAGAGTAGTCTTATCTCACGGACTGGCACTATTAAAACACTGGGAATTTGTCCCAATACTTTTGGCCACCACTGTACACAGTATATCTATACATCAATATAAATACTTATTTACAGATGTAGGTTTACACACACATGGAGAGAGAAAGAGAGAGAGAGCATGTTCAGTATTCCTCAGAATTATTTTTATTCTCAATTCAGCCGTGAGCTCAATCATTGAAATTAAAACCAAAAAAAAGTCTTGAAATATTTGACTTTACATGTAATGACTGTAGAGCACTGGAGAGGTTCACTGTTTAAATTTAATAATTACAAAAAGACACAACAGGACACGACAGAACAAAATACAGATAACGCACCTGAACCTACTGATCAACACAGCTTAGATGCTGCAACAAAACACAAAGTGTGTAAAGATTAAAATATAAAGTACAGATTTGACTTTTTCCAACAGAACCAGAACTTTTAATCCGACTCGAACGGAACAAATCCAAAATCTAGAAAATCAACACAACAGAAAAAAACAGGGCGCAGTGTGTGTGTTTATATTCAGTAGGAAACATTTATTCACTTTTATTAAAGAGTCCCGCCCCCATTTCAACTCTGACCAAAAGCTCCACCCACAAAACCCCAACACAAATATAACTCTCTCTCTCTTTTTTTATTTAGGTCAAAAAGACGAGCAATACAACAGCAAGATAAAGTACGCACGCACACACACAATCAGCCGCATACGTCCCAGTTCCACACACACTTTGTCCGCGTCCCCTTGACCGCGTCTGCTTGGTCAGCTATAAGTGCGTTATACTTGTTATCCCTAACCTCATCAGACCGCTAATCAAATCAAGGCTAGCAGGCTAACGCCAAACAGCTAGCGTACTGAGCTAGCCAGCGGTGAGGAGCGTTTCAGGCTCTGGATTAGAATTCTCAGCGTCCTGACGTTCCACTGCCACGTGGACAAAGAAACTCGCGTCCGTGTTCGTATCCGATTACGAACGCTTTCTGCATGGCTCATCATCGCCAGGTCACGTCTACGATCTTACGGAAGAGAGAACAGAAACAATCTGTCAATATCATCACGTAACACACACTTACACAAACGTACACAAGATGTGAACAACTGGGAGAAGACACGCCACGATGTTAAACTCTCATACTGTTAGAGCGCCTAGCAGTGCGTTTAATTAACATAACTAAACATGGATTTAGGCTCCGCCCACATTCTGTTACTGTGCCTACTGTTGGCCACACCGAGGCTCCGCCCCCACCTGTGCGTTCTCATTTAGCTTATACGTATTGTATCTTGTACGTTAACCGCTAATCGATCTAATATCGATCAACGCTGTTACAGTTCACCAACACGCCACGAGGGGACAGACAGGTGCTTCATCTCATACGACAATCTTTAACACCAACACTAACAGAATGATTGGCAGCTGATTTAACACTTTCTTGTACTTGTACCTCTCTGCTGTTTTGCATCATCGCGGTGTTGACGAGCATCGACCAAGAAATCTGAGCTGATTTTCACGTTAGCATCAGGAAGTGGCGCGATCGCTAGAAGGAACAGGTTTATCCTCACGTGAACGACTATGTGGTGGACGTTAGTAGAGTCGGTTCGACTCGTTACGTATCAAAGTGCTTATAAAGTTTAATCTACTCCGAAAACACGCGCCACGCCGTCTAGAGTTAGATTTATGGAATACATTTGTAGCTAGCTACATCTTTCCAGCGCTAATTGTACTAGCATGGTGCTTTCTGCATTACCACGACAACCGTCACTATCAGAAACGCCAGTAACTTGGCGGGGCAGTCATGGAAAGTGCTAGCTGGATATTATTCTGCCTCGACTGTGTGTGTGTGTGTGTGTGTGTGTGTGTGTGTGTAAGAGAGAGAGATTGATGCTGATCCTAGGCGTGAACTCTGTTAGTTCGCTTTTCTGCGACTGAACACACTGGAAACAAGGCAGTGGAAAGTGGCGTGGCTTACCCGAGAGGTTAATTCACTCACCTAGACTGTACAAAATACCCATAATGCATTGTACCGATAAACGTCTAGAACGGTTCTGGATTAAGACACTCAAGAACCATAGGGGGAGGGGGGGTGAATAATACTTATTAAATACACTAACAATGTGCTGAAGGAAGTGAGTGCGTGCGTGTGTGTGTGTGTGTGAAAGAGAGACAAGGAGTTTTCTTTGGTATGAAGCAGAAGTCGTGAAACACTGTGTGTGTGTGTGTGTGTGTGCGTGTGTGTGCGTGTGTGTGTGTTATTTCCCCCCCTCAACACTTTCTTAATTATGTTGTATGAACCTTTATTACAGTGTTTTAATACTGTTCTTATACAGTGTGTGTGTGTGTGTGTATGTGTGTGGACATCTCTCCTTCTCCTTCTATCTTTCTTTCTTTCTCTCACACACACACAAACACACTTTCACACACTGAGCATCCAGAAGAAGAAGAAGATGGCGAGGAAGAGGAAGAGCGAGTCCTGCCAGTTGTTTCCGTTGTTTCCGTTCCCGTTGCCCTGGTGATCCGCGGCGAAGTGAGGCTCTGAAAGACAGACAGAGCGCGTACGTGAGACGTGAGAGGAAAAAGGCGGGATGGCGGCGGTACTGACCTCATGACGTGGGGAGAGCGAGAGCGCATGGGCGCGGCGTGTCACCTGGTCTGTGGAACGGGTTGTTGGTGTTGAATATGGTGGTGAAGAAGCCGAAAGGAAAAGCGCCGATACCGAACGACATGTGGAAGCCGGTGTCGCCAAAACCCTGGAACTAAACACACACACACACGGTGATGTCAGTGTAGACTTAATGTACATTAGCCCCGCCTCCTCAATGTGTAGAGTGTAAGACTCACCCCGCCTCTGCTCTCGGGCTCTGTTCTCTGTCCTTGAGGTCGAGGAGGAGTTTTTAATCTGTAACACACACACTAGATAAAGTCATGGCCTGAATGTGAGCTGGTGAGTAAATGTGCTCATGGAGGGAGTAGCGATACCTGGGGTCCTCCTGGCTGGTGCTGCCGCGGCCATACAGGGGGATGACTTTGTCTCGGCTGATTCCTGCTTTGCACACGGGACACTGCTGTCTGCTCGGCCTCGTCTCCAACCACTGACACAGAGGGGACGCGAAGGGTGTGAGACATAAAACTACAGACTTGTGATTGGTATGACTTGCTAGTTAATTAGTTCAACTATCTGGACAGAGATAAACGCTAATGCTACTCGTTAATCTATCCTGAAACACTTCCCAGGCGTTGCTATTATTTTGGCCGCACCTTTCCTCTAAAACTAATGAAAGAAGCAGGTAGCTTACCTGATGAAGACACGGCCAGCTGTAGAGACACAAACACAAAGGAACATCAGTTTTAGTAACTTCACACACACACACACACACACACACACACACACACACACACACACACACACACACACAGAGCAACATCTCATTTACATTCAGGCAAATCAGCTGGAACACGTGCTAACCCTGTCTGGACATGGAGGTGTCTTTACTATATAGGTGTTCCACCAGACTTGCATGAAGGACACGTCTCAAGTCTGTCCATCATGTAACCCCTCACATCTTCATCTTGCAGGTGGTGAAGCCATAAGATGACTCCATGTCACCTATTTAAGACTGAGCGGTACCTGGGTCACACCTAGTCCTGGTGGGGTATTGAACCCTAATCTGGGTGGAGACCACATACTTTTGGTCTGATCTCTGCCCTTGGATCTGTTGACCAATGAAAGTCCTACTTGTAGCTTTAAGCTTCACCCCAGTTCAAAGTCCTTTTAGTAGGACACAACAAGATCTTCAGGGGAAGAATAAGGTTGGACATAAAGGAGACGGAACAAGGTTCCTCAGCAGAGTTGTTGGACTTTCTGTCCATGTTTGGGTCAACATCTTGACCACCCAGAAGAGTTTTGGAGTCCACAGCCACCGTGTCTTCCAATTAAACTGATTCTGGCCCCTTATAAGACGGCCCCCACTGGTAACGGGTACGTTCCTAAGAGCCAGACACTGAACCCTATGGAGAGGTCATCCCTTAAACCTGGGGATTCATGGAACTCTTGGGCCAGGAATTAAGAAGTCTAGATTGACCTTCTTAGTAAGTTGCCATGTCAACCACCGACAGGTAATGCGAAAGGAAAACGAATGAGCGCTCGAGGTGGTTTACAGAGCGGAAAGTGTGACGCGCCGCTGGACTCAGTGGAGTGTTTAGTAAACTGAGGAACAGCTTTTGGTGTGAGGGTCAATATTTACACATCAGGGTTTTAGTTCAATGTCGGAGCAGTCAGAAACAAGCAGGACGTTCTCTCACTGCCTTAAGAACTTCTGGGCAGAGTTTCAACATCAAGGAATTCCTATCGGTACAACAATAGTTTGGATTCATCTATTCTTTTCTAGTTGTAATCATTCTTTACAAAAGTGTGAAAATTCCACTCTACATGAGGATATAATTCGTGTCCCTTACAGCCAGAGTAACAGTAATCCTGATCACATACACACCGTCAGCAGAACGAAAGTGGAGGATCATCCCCGGCTCAGACTCCCCCGGTTCCTTCTTTAGCTCATCATCAGCCATGTTTACAGGATATACATTATTTTATTTGTTTTAATGCCCGGTGGATGTGTACCTCCAACCAGAAGAGACGTCCCTCACTCCAAACAAACAAGCGAAAGTTCTCAGAAATTACTTTAAAAAATTGTGCTAGGTCAAAATTTCCAGCCTTTGCACTAGGGACAGGACTCAGCAGGAACAAGTTACAGCGGTACACCAGCATACGAATGTGATCCGTTCTGGAGCCGAGTCCTTAAGGTGAAATGTCATATTGTGAAACTCATTGTCCCCCAGGAAATAATGTAAATGCAGATAATCTGTTCCACCCAAAAAATATTACCAATATTACCCATTTCCAACATTATAATCATATGTTTTGAATATACAAACAATTAAAGCATTTAGGAAAGACATGTAAATGAAGTACACTATGAAATAAATAGACATCAAACCTCACTTAACATTAATTTATGATTCCTCTCGGCACCGGCTGCTTTAAAAATCAAACTGAAAGCGGCTCCCTTTTCTTCTTGATACCATCCGAGATAATATTCTGGGGACCCCATGATGCTACGTCTTCACTAAATCTTACACAAAATGCTAAATAAACCTACAAAAAATATGTAAACTCGCTTCACTTGCCTTTCCACTGACGCAAACAAGTTTTGAACATGTGACTTAGCCGAAAATGATTCGTATGCTGAGACAAAATTTCAGTTCTTCAGGTGCTGGGGTAATTATGTATCTAGATGTCGTTTCGATCTGTATTGCAACTCTATTAATGATCATGATTTTATAAATATCATAATTCAATATAAGATTTGGTTACAATTTTAAACAAACTTAGCGAAAAAAATTGGCCCTATTACACAAGACGTTTATGATTACGAATCCTGCAGGATTACAGAAGAACTGCAACATTTTATCACCTCAAACGCAAACATATACGTCATACATGGAAAAAAATATGTATATACATTATATGTCAGTGCGGCGTCATATTTTAAAGTCAGTGCGGCGATACATGAACCGCCACAGAAAAACCGTCATGCTCAATTGATTTTTCCCCTCCCATATCTCCTAAGAAGTCTGAGCAAGTTTCACAGATGCTCAGGATCATAAAATCAGAAAGACACATCGTACTAGGAGACGTGCTTTAGATTATATTAATGCATGTTAGGATTTTATCAAAGTTTATCTACAAGATATGACTCGATTTCTAAACTTTTCTTTTTAAACATTACCACAGGTGTGAGTAGAGACTAAACCTGGGGGCTCATTTCTCAATAAAGACGGCTCTGAAAGAATACTCATTCTCACTGCAGACTCGGTACGTCTCACTCGCTCGCTCTCTAAAAATTATAATCTAATCTGAGATTTTAAGAAGGTGGGCGGGGCTTTGAGTAGGACACTTCATATCAGAGAGATTAAAGTCACCCACCCACCTGTCCGTCAACCGATCACTCAACGTGTTAATGTGTGCATTAATCATACACCTCAGTTAAACAGAATATTAACACAACACTCTGGTATTATAAAAGGTCAGGGGTAACTCAGTGGTTATGGCACTGGACTAGTGATCGGAAGGTTGCAGGTTCAAACCCCAAGCAGATAACCATGTAATATAACTGAATGCGGTAAATGTAAATAATGCAATAAACTCATTTAGAGTCTGTGTGTTAATCAGACTTTATACAGTGTACATGCCATTACATCACACACACACACACACACACTATATGGTACTATAAGGTGTACACTGTAAAGTGATGAAATAATCAGATTTTTTTAAATATATAAAAAAAAACATCAGCTAGTTTATATATATATATATATATATATATATATATATATCAGTTGAACTCTGTGCAGTAATGATGATCTGTCCTCTCCTGATCAGGACAGGATTAGCTCCATGCTAGCTGTCTGTACTAAACTAAACTATAATAATAATAATGAATAAATCTATGTTTGTACCAGAAGAGATGTCCACACAGGCTGATCACGGCGTCCCTGGCGGTGTCCAGACAGATATTACACTCGAAGCTGGCCCGGTCCCGCTGCTCGCCCTCTCCGCCGCTGCTGCCCCCGGCCCGCCCTCCGTCCCGGTCACTGCTGCTCTCCTTACCCGGGAATCCTCCCCTGCTCGCCGGCGCGCCGTCACTCGAGGACCGGGGATCCGCGGCCTCCATGATTCTGCGTGTTTACGTTCCCTGCGAGCGCGTCCGCGAGCGAGCTTTGGAATCTTCACAGCTGCGTCACATGACCTGACGGGCCCACTCACTTCCGCTTCCGGTCCGGAAACAGAGCAAATGGAGGACTTGTTGTTGTTTGGACCTGTGATTATACTGAAATATTTTTGGTCGAATATCCTGTTGTTCTATTTAAAGTTTGTTTTCTGATTTTTGTTAAAAGTAAATATGTATATAAATAAATGAAGAGGATAAATATTTTATAATAAACTGACTCTTTATAGTTTCTAACTTTTTTTTTATTTATAAATATGACTTCAATAACAGTACACTCCTCTTTATTGTATTAAAAAATGAAATTATATTAAAAAGAAAGTTTTCACAAAACTCCAAAGCAATTAGAATTGTACATTTATTTGAGTCATATGGGATAAATCTTTAGTTCCTTCTTGTGGTGCTCCTTTACAGTTTATCCTCTTTGTGTGTGTGTGTGTGTGTGTGTGTGTTTTAACCTCTTGTTTTTTTTGTTATCTACTGCTCCTTTTATCTTCCCTGAATAAGGTTGTTTGGTTTGTATGTTACTGTTTTTAGCAACAACAACCAAAAAAAAAAACAGTAAACAACTTTAATTTCTGTTTAAAGAAACATAAACATACACAAAACAAATGGGATTCAATAATGGTAATAATAATAATAATAATAATAATAATAATAAAAGTAACAACATTACAAGATATTATAAAATACCAATCAAAATAAACAGAGTTTTGAAAGCATTTTTAGGGCCCAATTTTCCGGGTCTTAACACACTCGAACAGTCGCGAGAATCAGCGCTCAGGAATGTTGCAGTCTGCTGCAGTGAGAGTCATGATTTTATCTGGTTTCTATTTTGATGGTTTTCTCTCACTCACTTGCAGCCGCATTTCCCCCTCATGTCACCGTGTGGGGTGATTAACCTTGTTATTGCCCTGATTCTGGTGCGTGAGCGAGGCAGGGGACTGCACGTGAATCTTTCTTACTCACAGCAGTACGAGCAGGAAAAACACCACACATCTAACTTTATACAGCAATGCAATCTGTAAAATCACTTACAGTATGAAATGTCACCAAATAAACCACAGATTATTCACAACACTGTGAATATACAGTTTACTGTCCAAACATGGTATTGGTGTAAAAAGTGTCTCAGTAGGTGAAAAAAATAATTTTCAGATTGGATCATATAACATTATTTTTTATAGCACTTCATAACACGCTTCTTATATCCTGACCCATGCTTCTTTTTATTTGTAAATATGCATATACATTTATATTAGATGAAAAGAAACACATTTGCTAAATACAGTTTCATCCACTTTTATGTTTTAGTGTCTGTAATTTTTTTTTATTATTATTCAAATCTTTCAATAATCTTAATTGTCATTCAGATGAAACTTGGCCAATTTAGATTTCACATGAAAAGACATAAGCCTGAAAAAGTGTATTATTATAAAATGCAAATATTTTAAGGTATTGCAAAATGAATTTGACATGGTTACGGACACTACAGATTTTTGTTTACCAAAAAACAATTTCAAAAGCAACAAATTTTACAGGTCATATGCTTCTAGAAGCTTACACTAATTTTAGTATCAACACTCATAAAGAAATATGAATCATTTGGAATTTAAAATGATTATTGTTTGAAGTGAGACAGTATTACTATAAAGGTCGTTTTTGGGGCTCATACAAAATCATCTCTCCAAAATGGCTGAAGTCAGCAACTTGAAATTGTTAGGGAGCGAGATCGGTCACTTCCACGTTACATAAAGTACAGAAGGAGTTTCTTTGGCACAAACACATTTTTTGTATTATATGTATAACAAAAATAAATAAATAAAATCAGCACCACTTCTGTGTTTTGGCTGATACTGTACTGTACAGTTTCACAGGAATATTTTACTCTTCTGTTTTGTGGGAAATCAATTAATGAATGTGTAAGACTAATTGTAGCCAAAGAAAAAAAATAAAATGTATAAATAAATGGTAGTCACTCTGTCTGGGACAGTTACAGATATTTTGTGTGATCATGACCTACTGTACAACGATGAAACATCTTCCAAACCCAAATGCCACATTTGTTCATTATTAAATTGTAGACAGCTATTAAAAGAAAAAACAAAAATATAAAGGCACTTAAAATTCTAAACATTAAGTGTCTTTCCACCATTTAATAAAAGATTAACTGTTACTAAATCCAGATGTGTACGTCTGTGTGTATCATGCAGCACTGGCAATCCCCAAAGTCTCCTTACACAGGGATAAACCTAATGACCTCATGGAGCTGTTATGTGTACAACAGCAGAAGTGTTAGAATGAGTTCATTGTGTGTGAGAGAGATGAACCTGTGTGTGTTTATAAAGAAACAGTGATCATGGAGAAATGGTTTGGTGAATAATTTTTTTTTTCAACATTTAATTCAAAAAGTGAAACTTTCATACGATCTAGATTCATTACACATAAACTGAAATATTTTAAGTCTTTTTTTTGCAATAATTATGGTTTACAGCTCATGAAAATGAGAATGAGTATTTCCCAAGATCATTCACAAAAAGTCTTTTTTCCCCCTTGGGCGTCACCACATTGCATTATTTGATCCACATCCTCTGACTCAGGTTTGACACCAGATGTTGTTCTTGATATTTCATGACTTCTCCTCTGGTGTGATTTGGGTTTACGCTGTCAGTGTAGGAGACAATCAAAGCACCGCTGTCCCTGCATGATGACCCGGTCCATTTAAAAATAAATAAATAAATAAAATAAAATAAAAAACATTATATCAGCTCCAAAGTGCATCGGTCAGTAAATACCAAGTGAGCCAGACTACTGTAACTCTCCATAGTACTCAGTGTTTATCTTTAATTACTAAGTTAAGATTAAGTTAAGTTTGACAGTTTATTTAAGGTTAGCGTCAGTGTCATGTGACCATGTGAGTGTGTAAGTCAGGTCAGTTCACACCCTGGATGGAGTCCTTCACAGATAATCACACATTAACATGAACACCACCATAAATTAACTACACTTAAAGAGTCAAATAGCATTAAGAATTTTAGACAAAAATGGAAATTTTTACAATTTTTAATTAGATTAAACTTTATTGTCACTGCACATGTTATGGTAGAAGGCAGTGAAATACATTTATAATCAGAAGTGCATTAGTCACAGCGAGAGGTGTCGTATACCATGATAAATAATTAGCTATTATAAGTAAAACATCAATATGGACTGCATTTGTGTTTTAGTTTAACTTAGTTAGATTTTTCGACTGGAGATATCATGAGATACTGACAACTTATCAATAATAAAAATAATAATAATAAACACATACAAAGCTGTGGACAGACCAAAAAGTATATGCTTTATTTAGATAAAACCAGGTACATACAGTATACAGCAGAACAAATGTAAAGAAACAGACTATTGCTATTCATTTCAGTCATAACACGACACAGAACACTCTGGTTTTACTGACTGACTCAGTTTTACAGCATTTCATCATTAAAAAAATAATAAAGAAATTGTCGATAAAAATTCTTAATTTCTTTAATCAAATCAGACCTAAAAGTGCATTATTGAAAAGCAGTAAAAAAAAAACAAGATTATCAAAAGTGAACACACATTATATCACACAGGCTACGCTCACATCACCAGCCTGGAGCGACTCAAAGCTGATTTCTTTACTCCTAATGTGAGACAGATTTTATTTTCAAATCAGATATCATTCGCTTTTATTTTCAAGTCATGTGACTTGAGTGAGAGCAGGAAGATGGGAAAGTCATGTGATTTTTTTTATGTATGTGAACGTAGCCTTAGAAAATAATCTTTACTTACTAACAGTGAAACACAAACTTATAATCAACATTTACTGTACATTTGGCATGTGACAGACTCGCTATCAACTTTTTTACTTAAAATTAAATTTTTTTTTTTTTTTTTACAAAAGTTCATGGGATACAGTGGATCCTTATACTGGGTTACTAATTAAGTACTATCAGTCACACACTGTAAGAAAAGTTTTTTTTTTTTTATAATGAAACGATAATATAATTTGACCAGCGTCATTATAAACCAGTAGAACTCTTACACTGAGATAAAAACACTTAGATCAACAGTTTTCTCTATACAGTGATGTACTGTAACACTGTGACCTGAAATCACTTCATAAGGTTAAAGTCTATAATATAAATAATTTCACAGGGTTTAAGTGTATAATGTAACTCACACTTAGATATAACACTCCTTTAAAAAAAACACAAAGAAACAACAAATCAAACATTTCTGAGTGACGTATCAGACTGTGACCTCATTATGGTCGTGACTGAAGCTCCAGTGCTGGTTAAGAAGTCGAATGGACACAGAGCTCTCCACCCCGAGCTTCAGGAAGGAGCAGTGGGAATGTGGAGACGGAGAGAACACTGGGACAAGTAGTACAGAAAATACAGGACGAGGACGAGGAAGTAAGGATTTAATAAAAGAGGAATTAAACTGAAAGGAAGACGAGGGAGATCGAGTGCAGAAGGAGCGGGAATGAAACTCACTGGGAAGTCTAATAAGAAGAAAAACAAGTAAAAACAAGTAAAAACAAATAAAATGTCCTTTCTGGGATGGACATAGTAGGACAATTGATCATGCAGTATAGAAAATAATGAGCTTTTATCACAAGGCAAAGGAAAACAGTTTGTTCCCAAATCCAAAGAATTTTTTAAAAAATAAACCAGGTGCCTGAGGCTCTACAGCGGTGCAGGTCCGACTCTCTTTTCACACACACACACACACACGTAAAGTGTAACAGACTCTGTGAGTAACGATCTGCAGTAACATCGGCTCTCAACACTTTATTTTATCAGAGTTTAAAAGACGGACGTCAGAGGATTTTGAATAAATTATCCAATCTCTGATTTTAATTCTAAACCGTGTCAGGAACTTAAGGAACCACTGAATTGGTGTGACGTCGACATCGATTAATGGATGTTAATCAGCATAAATGCTTTAAATAAAGCTTACAGTTATACAGTTGTGAGGTTGTATATGCGGCGTTGTCTTTGGGTCGTTTATTCAATGTTTTCCCAACATCATTAGAACTTTCAAGGAACTTTTCATGCCATCACAACGTTATTACAGCTATATTACATCCCCGGCCCAGTGTCAGGGCTCCTGAGGGTCACTGCTGATCATCTGTCTTCAGTCTAATACAATCAAATTCAGATTATTTGTGTGTAAACATTACATTTAACCTTAAAATATTTAAAATACAGAAAGTAATTTCATTCATCATACACGCCTCACTTCTTGGATATCTTGCAGTATGTAATATTGTGTTGAAAGTCGCCGTCACCCTTGGCTTGCTCATCAGAGAAATTTCATTCATTCATCTCATTATTATCTAGACACATTTTTCTCA
>JAOVVA010000010.1:20826820-20839335 GCA_028565275.1 Leiocassis micropogon | reverse complement strand
ATGTGCTTTAATGTGCTGTAATGTGCTGTAATGTGCTTTAATGTGCTGTAATGTGCTTTAATGTGCTGTAATGTGCTGTAATGTGCTTTAATGTGCTTTAATGTGCTGTAATTTGTTCGAGTGTGTTACAGTAAGTGAGTGCTTACTGGGTTTATGTACCGGTGTATATATGTACATACTCAACATATATACAGTATATACATCACAGCATATATACACTACTGACCCCCACATAAACACCAGGGTTAATCACACACACACACACACATACATATACACACACAATCTGATCCTGGACACAGCACAAACAGGACATTACAGAGATGAAGATGAAGATGATGATGATGATGCTGGATGTGCGATCCTGGAGGAGGAAGAAGACAAAGAGAAAGTGAAGAATCTGAGGAGGAAGCGTCGTGAGCGCGAGTTTAACTTCTCATTGGATAATTAGGGGAAAAACATTTTTTTCCTGGTCAGCACTTAGTTCTTCATCAAATTGTTTCTGATTATAAACTAGAGAGGTGGAAAAGGATAAAGGTAGGAAAGTAGGGGGGCATCCCAATACTGTTATTAACCTGTCCATGTTCACTTCCCCTTAAAGCCACAGGGGCGCTACTTCATTACCACATCAGCTGGAGTGAGTTTTCTAAAGTAAGATGTCAAGGACGCCACTTACCCAGAATGCCTTGCTGGAGATACCTGAACCCTAATAGAATCTTTTTCTGGAATTAATCATTTAAGTAATTAAAAAAGAACATAATAACAAAATTAATTAATTAGCTAATTGACGAATGATTAAAAATAATTAAAAGTAATAAAAAGCAAAGCAAAAATAGTTAATTATTAAAAGAAGGAAGTTTATTATGAGAGTTAAGAAAAAAAGAATGAGAGGAAAAAAACTAGGATAGAATGAAAGAAAATCATTATCAAAGAAAAAGTGAAACAAAAGAAAATGGAGTAAGAAAGAAACTCAATTTTAAAGAGAACTTAAGGAAAAACAAGAAAAAAAAACAATGAGGGAAAATTAAGAAAGAATAAAGGAATTAACATTAATAAATAAATAAATAAATGAATAAATAAATAAAATAAATAAATAAAGTAAGAAAGAAAGAAAGAAAAATGAAAGATTTAATGAAGATAACGTTATAGATTCCCGGTCATCTTTTATTGTGATCTTTTGAGTAAAAAAAAAAAAAAAGTCATTAACCAAACTTGACTCAGAGTAATAAAGCATTAATCCAGGCCTGAATGTGGTGACTGACTGCAGCAAGGGGAAGCGAACAAGGCAGGATTAACTCAGTGTTGGAACACAGATCTAGTCTCGTCAAACACATCATGCCACCCAGACTGTCTTTAGCAAGTTTGTCTTTTAAACCAGTACCCGGATATTCTGAGGATTAAGGTTTCGGGCCGGTCGTGGTCTTACCCTGCGATTTGGGTGAATGTTGAGAGTAAGCTGACTGAGGATGGCTGACTGTAAGATTATCCTGGGTGAAAGAAGATCAAATGAGCAATAAATGATCATGAGAATTATGGTTATTGAAATTTAATCAGCTTTATCGTAGACTGCGTCATGAATATCATTAAAGACTGTCATCTCAAATCCCAGAGAGCCAGTTTTGAACATGACCCAGGTAATCTATGGTTGGACCAGACCGACTTTCTGGTAAAGCTGTTAAAACTCCCTGGACACAGGGTTATAATTTAAGAAACCATGTAAAAATCTTGGAGAGTTTGATATTCATGACACATCTGCGCATAACACGCAAACATGACTGGATTGAGTCGACATTCTGGTGTGCAAAGTTAAAAAAAAAACAGGCAAAACACGATCAAGTGCCCTATGTATAGGCATGTACTAAATTCTGTTCTTAAACACTTGTAAGCTTAGTTACTATTTAAATGGGATTATGGTTGCTAATTGTTAAGCGAGCTCTATACACTGTAAACCTGAACAAGTTGGCAAAACTCAAAAAATTTCAGGTAATCAGTTACATAAAATTTTTTAAGTAATGACGTTTTAAACTTGAAGTAAACAGAACTATAAGTTTTTGAGTTTGTTCTACTCATTCATATGAACCATTCTTTATTTGCATTAATGAGTAGCCTAACTCATACTATTTAATAGTAATTACTTTATTTAGTTGTTGCAAATCAAAGAAGTTGTTGTTGGTCTTTCGCCTGCTCATGGCAATGGATCGCCCACAGTGGACCATTCAGTCCGCACACAAGCTTGGCACAGGTTTTACACCAGATGCCCTTCCTGACACAACCCTCCCATTTTATCTGGGCTTGGGACAGGCAATTTATCCAGTTGTTGGGAATCGAACCCGGGCCTTTTGCATGGCAGGAGAAACACCTACCACTAAGCCACCAGTGCCCTATTGCTCTCATGACATCAGGCATAAAATCACTACTGTAGTCTGAAAGATTTTAAGTTGGTGGAGCTTTAAGATGACAGTTACTGTTACTTAAGTACTTGCAGATACTTAAAATAAAAAGTGTAATACTTATCAAGGTCTATTAATTTGAACTAATCGTAATTATTTAAGTTAACAGTACTCAATATGTTTAACTACTGTAAGCATTAGGGTTTACAGTGTATACAAGAACTGTTAAAGTCAAATCAGGACATGTGATCAAACTTTTTGGGTTAATGAAGGTGTAAAAGCAATTGACATTTACAGAAGACTTCAAGCACAGTACGGTGATGAGCCGTGGAAAACATTTGAACGTTGCGACTCTTTTAAAGAAGGCTGTAAGTCCATAAATGGCTCAGAGCCCACTGCAGTCAATCCAGTGAACATTTAGTGAGCATCTGTCTGTGTGAACTGTACACACACTCATTCACCGGCACCACTTGCACATTACAGGAACTTGGCTGGGAGTTATTGTCACATCCCCTGTACAGTCCTGGCTCGCTCCAAGCCATTTCCACATAATTGAGTTATTAAAGGAGTTCCTGAGACATCAGTTGGCTGTTAGACTGTCGTCTAAACCTGATATTAATTGAAAACCTTTATTATGCTAAAAGTTTTTTTCTTCTAGTTGTTTAGGTACAAATAAAACTGTAATCTAGAAAATTATATTTAAGTACATTAAGTCATTCTATAAAATCAGTTCTAGGTTTTCTTTTGGTTCTTTAATCATGCCTGTTTTTCCCGAAACTTTGACCACCCTATGCATACACAGCAAAACTCAGCCCCAGTGTTAAATCAGTGTCTATAGGGTCAGCCAACGCACACTGTAACATGTCATTTAAGACTTTAGGAATCCTATAGGATTTAATTTAAAAGTGAGGTGTTTTGCTGTGCTGCCTAAACAACATAAAACAACACCACAACAAAACCACAGGGTTAACATAAAACAGAAATGTTACATGTAGGAACAACATTAAAATCTCACGATGTATACTTTAATCAAAGCTTCTTGAAGAGCATATGTAGCAGCTTTGATTAAAAACCCTTGCTGATCAAGGGGACAAGGAAAGCATGTTTACAAAACGCTGACACATGAAAGACAAGATCCCAAAAATATGTTGCATCACATGTATAGTCGGCCCATTCTGAATATGAATTTGGCAATGGTTTGTACCTTTAGATTCTGAGTACCTGTTGTAATGTTGATGGTGTGAACATTGGAATGGATTCCAGGACCTGTTCCATAAAAGGTCACGGAGTAGCCGGTTTGAGCGGTGAGATTGATGACAGGGTATGAGCGAGCAGAACCAGGAAGGAGCTTGAAGAATTTCTTTCTAATTCCATCGTTGGTGCTGTTGCTCCTCACAAGATCAATATAATTACTGGTTAAACCAATATTCTGCTCTGCTATCTTGACCACAAAGTTTTTGAACCTTCCCTCTGGTGCCACCCAAATAATGATAAACCCATTTGATGTCACATTCTGAACTCCAACTTGGTTGATGTTGTGTTTTGAAACCTCTGTGATTGGATGTGTGGTGTTTCTTTGCCTTGTTGAGAAAGGAACTCCTGTGGACCAACCAAGGTTACGACCACCTGTGGACTTGTGACTTTCTTTTGTGCCATCATGAATTGCAATGGAGTTCGGCCTTAGCTGAGGAACTTTTGGTGGGGGTCGAATGATTGTGCCGTTTTTCCTTTGCTGTGGAATGTTTGGTCTTCGGTGACGAGAAGGAGTGGTATGCCTAGAGGTGCTGATTTCTTTACTTCCTTTAGTGTCACCATGAAGGTTTGGCTTTATTTTAGACTTCATCGTGGGTCCAAAGACTGTTACATTTTTTGCTTTCTTTGGTAATATTGCCGTAACATCCCCATGTTGAACAGTAAATGCTATAGATTTTCTGGAATCTTTTTCAACTCTGGGGTCTGTATCTTTTATATCAGACTGAATGGTGGTGAAGTTTTTTTCTTCTTGAAGAGTCTTCAAGTCTTTGTCCTTGTCTGTGATTCTGGACAATTCCCGGTCGCTGCCTGTTTTGGTGTCTGCATCTTTCAGCCCACTGTGAGTTCTGGTGGCATTTGGTCTTATTTGGGTATGAGGTTTTGGTAGAAGTCTGACAAATTTGACATCTTTTCTTCTATTTATCAATGTTGGTCTAACATTCAAGTTGGGCCCATTTTCTTGATGACCTATGATGTCAGATTTAAGTTTTTGATTGGTAAGCATTTGCGTACTACTGTTACTGTTACTGTTTGTGACCCTGAGGTGGTCCCGATTTTTGGTTGCAATCTTTGGTAATTCATGCTCTTTGGGAGTGACTCTGGGTAAGCTGTAGTCACTGTTTATGTCTTTGGATACATTGTGGTCTCTGATTGTGACTCCGTCCAGGTTGGATTCTTCGCTTGTCTGATCTATAAAATTTTCTAAGACTTCACTAATGGCGTGAAATGTCTCATTAGCTCCCACTGGACTTTCTGTTGAGAAAGCCAGGTTAGCAAAGTGGTGCATGTCAGTACTTGTCGGCAAGACAATTTGAAATTCCTTGCTTGGCTCTTTAGCATCCTTGTACCTTGTTTCATACTTACTATCTTTGAGCAAACTATGAATGGTGGTTGAGTTGACATTGACTCGAGCATGAAGTTTTGATGGAAGTCTGATGACTGTATTATTCCTCCTTTTCTGTACAAAGGGTGGTCTAATCTTCCAATTCGAACCATTGTGCTTACCACTGATGAATTCAGACACCCTTTGGTTATGGGAAATGGTTTGCCTAGTAGTGCTCTTATCTCTGATTGTAACCTTGGGCGAGATGTGGTCAATTGTGTTTTCGGAACTCACAGTTAGAGGCTGTACTGTATCATTGCGTTTGGGGAGATCTATCGTTAACGATAGATTAGCTTTAGGGTTTGCATAATTATCTGCTGGAAATACAATACTTGATTCTTTGCTTATGATTTTGTCTACTGCAACATCAGCTTTCAAGTCTTTTTTTTTTGGTGCAAGACTGATGACTGTTCTGTTTCTCCCAGGCGGGGTAAATATTGATATATCATTGGGATTTACATTGCTTTGGCTGGTGTTAATGATAAAAGGTTTTACTTTGTTCTTGACAGTACTGTTGAATCTGGGCATGATTGGTCTGCGTAGGGGAATCCTGGAGTGATGAGGGCTGCTGGTCCGGTGTTGGAATGGTCCAACATTAGGTCCAATATTAGGTCGGCGAGGGAAAGTACCTCTATGTAGCATGTGATGGCCTGTTGGTATAGTCTTATTTGCTGTCTCTTGGTGTTTTGGAAACTTGTCTCCATTGGTGATCTTTGTATTGTCTGGTAAGTTGGTTACTGAAGTGTCCCTTGTGAGCCCTTGTTTAGGTTCAATCAGTGAGTCTTGATCATCAGGTTGGGATTCTTGGGAGGCTGTTTTTACTTTTAAGGGTTTTTTTTTCACTGCAGGGAGTTCAACAGAGGATACGTTTCCAGCTGGACGTGTGTATCCTGGCATTTTAGGCCGTCGGTTTATTGGCGATGTTGATGAACCAGATAATTTTGGCCTACCTGAATTTCTATATTTGGGTGATAGAGGCAAGTGAAGAGAAGTTTTAATAGGTTGGTTCTGTGTTTCAGGTGGCACCAGAGAATGTTGGATTTTAGTTGTTTCTGGAGAAAGAGAAGGTGATGGGGTTGTTTCTTCTTTAATTGACTTTTCTTCAAATCTTCCATCCTGTAACTTTGGTCCTTTTCCATCTAATGTCCTGACATCAGCAGAAGGGCCCGGCATCCTGTCTGGGATATTTGTTAAGATGTCATTCCTACTGACATGACCAACCACGAGGGTCATGTTTCTTGACAATGGTTTTCCATTTGTTGCCCTATTTAAGTGTACCTTCCTATGTCTTATCAAGACTGTTCGAATATATTTTGTATTATTTACACCATAGGCTGTGAGGTTTCTCTCAGTCATAACTGTTGGCCCCACAAAATTTTTTGAAAACACTGGGTCTTCCTTTGATGAATCTATGATGGACTGGTACTGTGAGGAGGAATCTTTAGTGGTGTTCTTAAGTCTCAGATGAGACAGTTTTTCACCTGATCCTCTAGTGGTTCTGGAAGCAGAATCTTGCAGTCCAGCATTTATACCTGTTCACAGTACACATCGTCATAGTTTCCATAACACTGTACTGTTTTGTACTGTACCATACTGTAGTGCCTAAAAGCTTGAATGAAGTTTGCAAGTAAAATAAAATTAAACAGCCTTTAGTCAGTCACCATTGGAATTAAGTTTCCTGTAGGATTCGTAAGATTAATGAATGAATGTTAAAAATTACATTTGGGGGCTGTGTATATTGCATTCAATTGCTTTTTCAACTAAGGAATGAAAATAAAATATATGCAGATGAGATTCACAAATCAGGTTTTTGTTCATCATTTTGAATTCTAAAACTTGTAAACAATATGTAATGTGATAATAAAGATGGATAACAAGGTGCTATGAAAATGAAAGAGGAGTTTCCAGGTTCTGCATTTTAAAAAAAGGAAGGCATTCAAGTCAAACCGGGACTTCTGATAAAACTTTTGATGAATGAATTTATAAAAGTGATCGACATTTACAGAAGACTTCTACATAGTACAGTGATGAGACTCTTAGTGACAGTAAAACATTGGAATTGCATAAATATTTTAAAGAAGACTGTACATCCGTGAATGACGATCCCGGCCGAGGTGGCTCTGAGCCCACTGCAGTCGTTCCTGAGAACATTCAGCAAGTGGAACATCTGATCCTTGAAAATTGACAGATAACCTGTCACCAACAACACTTGCACATTACAGGAACTCGGCCAGGATTTATTGCCACATCCCCCATACAATGCCTGATCTTGCTCCAAGACAATTCAACATGTTTGGACCATTAAAGGAGTTCCTGGGAGGCCAGCATTTTAGATGTGAAGGAGGCAGTCGGATAATTTCTCTGGGGTACTTTAAAAACTTTCTACCTTGATAGTATAGAAGCACTAGTGAACTGTTGGGATAAGTGCATTAGTATAGCAGGGGATTACATAGAGAAATAAAGGGAGTTTTTCCCTGTTCTGTTATTCTGCACAATCAAAAGTCTCTGTTTGACTTGAACACTGCTTGTATAACACCTTTTGAAAACCTGAATTTTATTTAGCCACATTTAATTTTATCTTTAATGAAAACAGAATTCAAGAGTACGTAACTTCTAGTTCCACTGAAATCATGAATATTTCTGAAAAATAAACAGGTTATTATTGTAAAAAAACAAAAAAAAACAATGAACATAACATACACAGACCCTTAAGACTCATTTATGTACATTATTTTCAGCGATGGCTGCCTTCACACTCACCAGCACCTTCCTGTGAACACTTCAAAACAGGAAAAAAAGATTCTGTGTCCTAAGGGTAGACCATCTGGTGAGATGGAAATAAAATGACTCATCATTACCACAACAGAAAGAAGGAAAATATTCTCATTTGGTCCTGACCAGGCCTGCTCCTAATGGAGTTACTCAGCTTTGCAGAAACACTTGACTTGCTGGACTTCTAGCTGAGCTCTCTTTTCAAATGAGAATTGCAGACATTAGGAATGACCTTGCTTTCCCCAGAGAAGTTTTTTGAGAAGCAGGATTTCTCAGTCACCTACTTAAGCCAAAGTTTGGGTTTGTGTGTGTGATAGAGTGAAAGCGAGAGAGAGAGAGAGAGAGAGAGAGAGAGAGAGAGAGAGGGAGAGAGAGACTGTACAACTGGCAGATCGTGACTTAATGTTTGGATGAGGTTTAAAAGCTAACTGAGAAACTCTGCTTCTAGAAGATTATTGATCAAAATGATGAGTTTTCCTGCTAAACTTATGAAAAAATAAATTTCCTAGTATTCCTTTAGCACAAATCTCAGCATTTTAACAGCCCATGACTTATCCTTTGCTAAATATTATTGATAATATTAATTAATATCATTTGCACAAGATTAGTAACCATTATGTCTTTCTGATATTTCACCTTACATACTGTGGGGAAAAAAAAGTATTGTTAAGGATTAGCTTGAAATTCCATGATTGTCGACCGGGAAGCTGTTTGGGAGAAAAACGTATGAGCCCGCTATCATATAGCGCAAACCTATAACAAATATATCAAATTAGAGTTGTGCGTTTTATTCACTTTTATTCATGACCCACCAGGAATTGCTTGCACTGCAGCTGGCAGACTCCGAGTGCCATCTTTTTCTGCAACCACAGAAATGTCGTACAAGCGACCAGGCTCCAGGCCATCGATCTGGGCAGAGTCCCGCCCAGGTGGCAGCCGTATCTCTTGACTTCCCTTTCCAGAGCCATCTGTCTGGTTGGGTGAAACGTAGAGTATGTATCTGTCGATTTCTCCCTGTGCTTCCTCCCACTGGACGATCACGGATGTTGTGCTTGTTTTGACGACTTGAAGATGTTTGGGGCCCGAGATCACTGGAAAAGATGCAGATGTTTGTTGAAGGGGTGATGAAATAGCAAGGGGAGCATGGGATACTTATTATAGAGCAGTCTGGATGGAGAACCCTGGAGACTTAAGATTAGAGTTGAGTAATAAAAGAAGAAGTGCAGTTTTTGGGGTTATGTATTATACGGCCACATCAGACTCCACTGAACATCTGTACAATTAGCTAATATCTTATCACAATGCTCTATTTGCTAAAAAATGTGATGTTTTTCCAGTCATAATCTATTTTTGGCTAAAAGAAGTGGAACTCAATGTGGTCTTCTGCTAACAACAGAACCAGCCTACTTTCGCCCATGATAGAACCTGTCATAAGTTATCTCTGCACAATGTTACTGCAGCAAGAAGATACAGATGTACTTTTTAATATATATTATTTCTAAAGGACCCAAATTATCTGTTCAGGCTTACAGGTTTGGAAGGTTGTTGTGCTCACGGCGCCCATCTTGCCATCTTTCTCTCCAACAATGGTCACAGTGTAGCGCTGCCCAGGAGCCAGGCCCACCTGAGTGTAGCTGTTTATTGCCCCATTCACCGTGGCTGTGATCTTCTGATCACTTTCTTTCTGCGGGGCATAGATTAGAAAAGTTTGGGTGAATATCCTGGGAAGAAATTAATGCAACTCTGGACGGAAATAAATAATGTGGCATTCCAGAAGCTTATTGAAACTGTGCCACGGCTGTAATCAAAGCATGAAAACGGTTCAATGAAAAATGATTAGGCTGTGTGACTGTTTTCGGCCGGGTAGTGTATACACTAGTAAAAACGTGTTTACAAATATTTCATTAATTAACATCTCTGGTGCCACCCAGGGTCAGGTTGCCAGCTTGACAACCGGATGCTCAAGGATCCAACAGTGGCAACAAGGCAACATTGGGGATCGAACCAGGGACCTCCTGCTCAGCAGTCCAACACCATAAGCACTGAGCCACCCCTGATCTCGAATTAGCAGCTTGCGTAGTTGTGAGAAATCATGTTTGTGATGCCAAACAAACATACGAGCAAGACCGAGTATCAGTGAATGAAGATGCTACCTGGTGGCGAGATTGTCTTATTACAGGTCACATAATTTAAAATGTACTGTACTGTGTTATATTTACAGTATTAATGTACCATCTACTTTAGTACTGAACAGATACTAATAAATAATTTAATATTCCCAGGAAAGACTCCAGATCTAGTGCATCCCTGACCGGGATAAAGTCATGAACAAAGATATACTGTGATGTATGAGTAAAAAAGTTAAATAAATAAAAAATAGTGACTTTTTGGGAAGTCAAACCTTTATATATAGCCAATCACAGTCCCTTCTCACACTCTCACTCAGTGAAGATGTACATGTAAGCTTCAGACTCCAACATAATATAATGCGGTTTTGATTCATAAAGCAGTGAGTCAATCTTCGACACTACTGTAATCCTGAATCTGCTGCAGTATGATGTGATTTATTAGCCACCAATCCATTTTGCTCAGAGTCTTGGCTAGGCCTGTGTTTAGTCCATGAGTAATGTAGAGAAGCACTCTTTCCAAACTATCACTAGCAAATCACCTGTTAAATTATTTGCACACCAAATGAATTATTTCATGATTTGGTTTGGCCAATTTGTTTTCATTTATTTAATTATTGCCTTTTAATCATCAGTTCAAAATGTTTAACTGTTTGAGAGCTGTAAAGGCATCTCCACCGGCATTATTTTGACCTAAATGAGTCCAAAATTGTCATATAGGGTCAACTAATAAAGGGCCAGGCCAAAATATGACTCAGTCTGGGTGGTAAATGGTTCAAATATGACTAGGATGTAAGGGTTTATTCTTTCACCTAGAGATGGAAGAAGAGATAAAATGTTCTATATGAACTGTAATAATATGCAGTAAGTACACAGAAGGTGTTTAAGTTTTACAGCAATTAAAGGTCTATTAAGAAGCTAACTTTGGCAGTAAGCTAACGTTATTCTAAATGTTTCCTAAAAAGTTTGAGTACTGGGCATCACATTTTCAGAAAATTAGCAATTTAATTTTGAGAATCAAAAATAATAATAATTATTATTATTATGAGTGTTTAAGTTTGCAAACTCTTAACTTATAAATTCACTTTAAATGCTTTAAAATGCAAATTATTCCAATTGAAAAAAAAAAAAACCTTTCCAAAAATCTGAACCTAGATCTTAATTAAACTGTGTAAACTCCACTATTTTCATCGAAACCTATTTAATGATGTGCATTACAACAGCACGTAACTCAACGTGTAATAAGACAATCTCGCCACCAGGTGGTGTCTTTATTTAATGATACTCTGTACGTATTATCCGTATGTTTGTTTGGGATCACAAACATGATTTTTGGACCACATGAGGGGTTCCTGCTATCACATCTCTCAACTATGCACCTCCAGACTCGCACACATGGAAGCGGTTTTGCGCCTGAAGGATCGGGAGGGATGGAGGGACGTGGTTATTTGGACGTCAAGTGTTTCCCTAATTAGCTGTCTAAAAGGATTCAGCGAGTGCACGAGACACACCACAGCAATTCTATTAGGAAAACCGGATTTCTGGCAGCGAAAAGAACGATGCCATGTTAAATTTTCGTCAATCGGTGAAACACAAGCTCTCTGTACTGATCTCAAAAACATCTCTTTCTGCAGGATAAGGAAAGATATCCGTCTGGATTTATGACGTTTATGCATCGGAAAGCTTGCCCCATGGCACATTAAAAGAACTATAAATTTTCTTCTGCAATCTGGCATCGTTCTCGAGCGCTGGTTCTGGTTTTGAGATAAATGCAAGTGGACGGACCCAGCTGTTCACCTTGAGGCACTCCGTCTGCAGAAAATCCCTCAACAGGCCTCGGAGCGTGCACTTCCTCACTGCTTATCAGCAAATATAACGGGAGGATCTTTCAATCAATCTCTTTCTGCTCTCTTTGAGTCTGTCCGCCTCTCTCTCTCTCTCTCTCTCTCTTTCTTTCTTTCTTTCTTGCTTTTTCTCTTAGTCTCTCTTCCATCCGGATGTCCCAGCTGTTGGTCTATGATGTCATTTCTCTGGCCAGGCTAATGTTTCTAACGATGTTTACTCCTCCCTTAGCAACAAGCGTCCTACATCTGTATCTCTTCGTCTTTGCACCAAACACTTTTCTTCATCTCTCTCTCTCTCGCTCTCTCTCTCTCTCTCTCTCTCAGTCCTTCACTCGTCTGCCTTGTTTGCTATAAACTCTTTCTCACACACCCTCCCTTGTCACGTTTTGGGTGGAGGGAACAATGTGCCTCGGTGACTCTGGCCTCTCTTTCTCAATGTGTCTCTTGTTGTGAATTTCTTTGCCGGTGCGGTTCCCAAACTTCCCCAACAGAGCAGTAAACTCTTTCTTTCACTTTGTGCTTCCATCATCCTAAATTTATTCCTCAGCTGTGCTGAAGTCTTGTCCAGGCCTGATACTCCTCACCCACGGCCTTTTATTACAATATCGCTGCATTGATTCAGATTCGCACACCATTATTCATTTTCCCAGCAATTAAATGTCAGTACAGTAACACACACACACACACACACACACTTTGCTTCAAATTTGGGTTGCTATAAGTATCTTTTATTACTAGGGCCATGATG
>JAOVVA010000010.1:20810602-20825602 GCA_028565275.1 Leiocassis micropogon | reverse complement strand
TGATTATACAGTATACAGTGTTTTTTAAGACTGTAGGTTGAGAGGCTGTTGGAGGTGTGAATTCCATGGAAATTATTTTAACAACACCGTACCCAGAAATTCTGAGTGTAAATCCTGACATAAGGTTTGGACTTGAGTCTCATTGTCCACCTTCCACTCACGTCTCCGCCCTCTCAGCACTCTGCAGTTCTGTAGAAGAGGCCATGTACTGACAGAACGTCGGGAGAAGGTATGGTACAGGCTTGGGCCTTAGCAGCTTCACCATGTGGCGTGACAGTGCTCTCCCTGCCCCGGGTCGGCTCGTCTCATTCACACATAACGCGGGGTGAGGATGGAGAACACATGCTGCTGCAATGACGGATCCACTGAATCTGCCTCATTACATCAAGTCTTAGTTAAAGACATCTGTCTGGATCATAGATCACCAGACTGTCAGATGTAATCAGACATCATGCTTAAGATCGGACTTTCTGTCTTTGTGTGATTTATTAATCAGGACTGTAAGCTCCTAAATGCGTGACATACGCCAGATTGCACCTGTTCTGTTTTTATTTAATAAAATGAGGAATGATGACTGAATTTAAGTATGATGCTTGGAAGCTTTGACCTTATATTAATAATAGATTTAATATTGATTTTGTGTTTGAGATCATACAGTGCTTCGACAGTTATGCTCCAGATATTAATTAACTAAGAAATTAATGATGTTTTACTTTAATGTGAATCTGCTTGAAACAAGTTAACATTTTATGTAACTTTTATGTAAGTAAGCAATTTTATAATCAATATTATCATTAGCATTAATATTAGTGTTATAAGTTATGTTAAGTTAAGCATTAATGTTATAAGTTAATATTATAAATAACACGATCATGAATGTTATGATTATAATTAATATTATCATGGATATTATCAACCCTGAATACAGGATAAAGTGCTATATGCATAAAATTAGATTGAATTAACATTTTCATTAAATTATAATTAAAATTATCATTAACATTATCACTAATTTACAGCTAACATTATAATTCATATTATTATTAATATTGTGTTCAGTTAATTTTTTGGAATGAAACAGTTCTAGTCTTTATCTTTGAAACCCTCCTCATTGATACAGACTTTTTGATAATGGACTAATCCCCGACTCCTCCATACGAACCTCAAACAAAAAGGCTTTTTGTCTTGCTAGCAAAGTGTCAAGAATTAGGTGAACTTCATGAATTAATTAAAATATATATAAAAATTTAAACCATTCTGATTAATTAACAAATTGAATATTTTACCATGCACTATTATTGATAACTCAAGGTAAATCCTTTAAGGGTTTTTGTAGAACCTGTCCTTGAAGGTTTCTTGCCTGTACATCTGTGGGATGTTTTAGCATTCTGTGTAAAAGTGTCTGCCTATCAGAAAAGTTTCCAAGTAGAACCATTTTAGAAAGGTGATTATGTTTAACTAGCCAAGTTAAAGTTTACAAGTTAAGGAATACAAATGAAGGTGTATTAAATAAACAAAGCCACTAGATTTCTTTGGTTGTACCTTTTAGGAGAACCCTAAAAGAACCTAGAGTAGATGTGGATTTTAATTCCCTACCGTACTTTTGGGAGGTTGACAATCCATAATTATTCAGCCAAGTCCTCAAATTTAAGGTGCTTAACTTATACTACATAGAACCCTTATTAACCATGTTGGTTCTGCCCACCTACTCCTACACCTACATAGTTCTTTGGAGATTCTTCATGTCTTTGTTGGATTATTAAGAATCCTTAGCTTCCTAAAAGGGTGTTAGGTTTCTAGTTCTAGATTTTCTTGAGTGGCGCAATCTCTTCAATAAGTAATGTGACATGTTTTTTTTTTTTACTATAAATATTCATTAACAAACAGATTATTAAATATTAACATATTTAAATTTTGGCCTTATGTCTTTTCTTACTAAAATGTCTGTTACTGTTGCGTTAAGAATTTACGTTTTATTTACGAGACCAGACTGGTCGCCTTTACTTGCGCATCTTCTCGTTAGTTTGACAATCCATGTTGACCTTGCAGACCAAGTGAGCCAGAAGGCATTGCATTCTAACGAGGCATAAGCCGCTAAGGCTAACAACCCCAGCTCATTATTTTCCCAGCATAGATTAGAGCAAAGTCCTACAGCTGATTATGTAAAGTTTCAGCTTGTAAAATATTGGACTCGCGAGAGAAGCAGGCCTTAACTGGTTTCCAGCACCACCACTGGCTCCATGTCAATGGAAAGGGCTAATCATGTCCACACTGCTTTCCTGACAACGGCTATTACGGCCTTTTCACTCTGGCATGCCTCTGCTTCTCATTTCCTCCCTTTGCCTGTTTTTTATACAACAAATGTACATTTCCATAACAGTTTGTGTGCACGGTGGTGTAATCTGTGTATCTGTGTGCCAAACAGATGTTCTGGGAGGTCGCAGTGTTTAGCATTACTGCGGTACTCCCGACACATGACTGACATGCAGAACGTCTCTTGGGATCTGGACTAGATTTATCGGATGTTCTTGTCTTGATAGCGGTGTTGGAGCACATTTAAAGGTCTCTCCTTCACTGTTATTAATGCTACATGATCCATGCTCAGCATGCTAATAAATTCTAAATTTATTCCCTTTTCGTTGACGAACGTCGTCCCGAACAGAGGCTCTGGGCGCGCTTTTCATCCCCATGAGTTATAGCCTAGTGCTCAGGTAAATAAAAAGTGAAAAACTAAACTGTGTCAGCTCCAAACCAAATGAGGATCGGCTCAAGGGTGGAATGAACGCTGCTGTGGTTACACACTTCACTCAACAGACTGGCACTGATGGTCTGGAAGCACTAAATCAACTCTCCTGCTCGCTCTGATATGAATAAAAGAGATGACGGGCTTTTTCCACTGCCACATTCTTCCTTAACGGGCAAATAAAAGTGTGATTTTTTTTTCACCGCAGGCCCAGCCTCGAGCTCTAAAATTCGGTGTTTTCATCCTGCTGCTTTTCTCTATATTTAATGAATGCTTAAATTTGCATCATTTTTTATATACTTCTAAGCATTCTGAATGTCTGAATTCTGATTGGTCAGAAGGTTAGAGGCTTTCTAATATATCTCACATTTCTTTAGCAATGATGCACAACACAAATCCTTTTTCCTGTAAGGAGAAGGTGTTTATAAAACATAGCGTTAGTGGAAGGAGTCTCCAGTGTCAGTGTTTTGTAAAGGTCAGAGGTAAAGCTCTAACATTTTTGTTGTCTTTAAACATCTTAAGCAAGGAGCTTTATAATAGCACCAGGAAGGCTAAAAAAAAAAAAACCCTGCATACCACATGATCCTAACAAACTCTACCTGTGTCTCCTTGTGCCTCATTGAGCATCGAATTTAGTTTGACTTTGTCTCATGTTTGTTGTACCTAGCTCAAGCTCACGTCTTGTAAATTTGCTTTTCAATATAGTATTGTTTAAGAGATTTGGGTTGCTGATCGGAGGGTCATGGGTTCGAGCCCACCCACTGCTTGGTCGTGACTGTTGGGTCCTTAGATAAAACACTAAAACCTACACCCCATAGAACCCAGGGACTGCATGCAGTGCCAGTCCTATGCCTGGTTAGGAAATGGGAGGAATGCGACAGGAAAGGCACCCGGCGTAAAACCTGATACACCCGACAAAATGACCCAATGTGGAACAAAGCAAAGAACTTTTTTACGTTTTATTTCCACACATGCATCCATCAGCATGTCAATTACCTGGCACTGAGGAGTTTACGCTTCTTTCCAGTTTCTCAGTAAAAAGAGTGTCTGGTGAGGGAAGGAGTGTTTATAGCTGCTGTAAGGTAAGTGACTACAGGCACACTGACCTGTTTCACTGAAGGTCTATAACATCAAATTTACCTGTAAACAACTGAAAGTTTGGCATGTCTTTACTTTAATAAATTCTAATTGTAATCTTTGGAGAATTCTTGTAGTATAAGAGGAATAAAACGTGCAGTTATAGGACATCAATAAATAATTTAAATACTTAAATAGTTCTGAGCTCAGTGACTTTAATGATTGTTTTGTTAACCCATGGCACATGCCATCCACACACTGTCATTCAGCCGATCCTCAACAACAAGTGACATGATGTTTAGAGGGTAGGACTAACAATGATCTGATAGTTTGTCTATGGAATATCTAAAAGATTATTGAATTAAAATAAAAGATACAGTAAAACCTGTTATCCAGTATAGCATGGGAATCAATCTTTCACCCAGGCCAAGGTTTAGCACTTCCTCAAACTACTTAAAAAATAAGGGCTAATGGCTATTTTTTCTTTATTAATGATATAAATATACAACATTTATAAGAACTCATGTTCTCTAGTGACTCATGTTCTCTAGTGCGTAAAGGATGGTCCTGCATTATAAGAGATGGCGGTAACTCTAGTAGGACCGCCCTGATAAAGGCAGAAGAGGGAGGTAACTAAGTACATGTACTTTGTTTTTGTATTTAAGTAGTTTTGTCAGATTTTTGGCAGATTTCTGTTGGGTTACCGACCAACATTGGTGTGTTGTTGTGTGTGGTTGAAGAGCCACCTTCTGACTATTATGCATAATTGCGTGACTCACCTTTCTAATACAAGCCATGTGTGTGGTGATATTTACATAAAATGAATGGTGAGTACTTCTGTAATTCTGCTCAAGTACACATGTACGGACATAGAGGACTTCTACTTTTACTTAAGTAATATTTGTGCTAAAGAATCTTTACTTTTACAGGGTTTATGTACACTATGCCCAACACTGGTTATCAATCTTTATAACTTTCCCCCTATTGTCCCAGTTAAATCCATTTCAGTTCCAGAGTGGAAAGCTATGAAAGGTAGAACAGAACAGGGTGGGGTGAATACTTATGCAAGACATTCTGTGGTAACACCGTAATTTGGAAAATCTGTGGTTTTGGTAATGAATTGCAGCTTTGTTTAGTTCTGCATTCATGATACTAATAAACTTTTCCAAGTCAGATGTTGATAAATAAGCAGATTGAGGAGGAATTCTTAAATTGTTATTGGTTACTGATTTTAATTGATTGATTGATTGATCGATTGATCGATTGATTGCCAGATTGAACTGGACACTGGCCTGAGTGTAATGTTACCTGTTGTTCTCGTAGTTATTGTTAGTAGGATTTTTTTTTTTCAGTACGTATTCATTTAATGTACTGTAGATAGTATCTTGTTTGTGGGAATAGTCCAATATAAATATAACCATTATAACTGTTGTGTTTTTTTGTGGTTCTGCTGTAAAATAAAAATCTAGAATCCAGCTGTTCTCAATCTCACGTTTTTCAATGAAACAAAACAAAAAAAAGAACAAATGCATGTGAGTCTGAGTCCGAGACCGTTCTGCTCATAAATTTGCACGTGAGCCCCATGGGAATATTTTCTTTCATTTCCATTCGTGCCAACTCTGAGGCATGTTGTAAAACTGGTGCCGTAACCCAGCCTCGCCCCCTGCTGCAGGACCATCTGTGCAGCAGCACTTTATATGCTCAGAGAAAAGGGAACGGGGGCATGAAGTGAAAAATTGTGAAGGAAAAGGTCACAAAATTCACACCCTGATGAGTGTGGTGCATCAACTTGAAAACAAGAGAGGAACTCCCATGTGTGTCTTTTTGCACAGAGCTATGCTTTTTTCAGTTTTAACTATGTTGACTTTGCTCAGTTATTTTCCTTAGTCAAAAATTGTGTGAAGTAATAACTTGTACAACTTGGCAGGGACACAACAGAAACCAGTATGGACATAGAAACTTCCTTGACATGGAGCTGGCATGCTTTTTTTTTTAAAATAAAAAGCCTGGCGAGGACGTGATCAAATCAAGGCACAGAAAGAACGATAGCACTGACATCATCACAATATCCTTACAACTATATTACTATGCTAATCCAATGTTAGGGTTCCTGCTGGGTTGTTTTAGATAATAAGACATTGTATGTTGGCAAGTTCTTATTAAAATATTCTTCACAAATACCTAATTAAATCTACAAGCAGGGGTAGCTCAGTGGATAGGATATTGCACCTACTAATTGCACGACCCAGCAGCTGGGCCCTTAAGCAAAGCCCTCAAAATAAAAATGAAAATTCAGATCCGCTCAAGTAGCTATGGATAAGGGCGTTTGCCTAATCAAACAAAGACAAAGTCTAATCAATTACATAGCATGCTTTCTGAGTAAGTAGCCTATCACTCACTCACTCTCACTTATTCTCTATAGGCCTGGAGCCTATCCCAGGGGGCTCGGGGCATGAGGCAGGGTACACCTTGGATGGGGGTGCCAATTCATCGGAAGGCACAAGCACACTGCAAGAAATTTGGAAATGTAAATCAATCTGGTCCAATGACCCAGAAACCTAGTCCTTGATCAGTGTGAGGAAAATGGAGTACCCAGAGGAAACCCACCAAACAAGCGGATAAATAGAACTCCACACATATAGATGGTTCAAGTGCCCAAGGCAGGACTCAAACCTTCGACCCTGGAGATTCAAGGACGCTAAGCTAACCAATACACCACTGTGCTAGTAGTCATAGGCTTAATGTCAGGTAAATGCTAAAAATATACAAGAATACCGAAAAGACTGGAACAGGAAAAAGAGCTTTACAGAGCAAATAATTTCTGTACCAGGTTATAAAAAAAGAGGTGTATCACAGATAAGTTGATGGAGCATAGCAATGTGACCATAGGCCTTTATGCATCATCTTTTCTGCTATATTTGAGACTTTTTGTATACCTTTTGTGAAGCCCTAAGGGGCGGTGGTGGCTGAGCGTGTTAATGCTGTTACTGATTGGAAGGTTGCCACTGTGGGGCCCTTGAGCAAGGCCCTTAACCCTGTCTACTCCAGGGTTGCTGGAAAAATTGCTGACCATTTTTACAGTGCTCCGACCCCTGGGATATGCAAAGAATAAAGAATGTTACTGTGCAGTAATGTATATGTGACAAATAAAGGCTGAACTGAACCGGACCTGGCATACCTGAATGTGTGTCACTCTTCAAATAATGGGTTCTTGAATAAGATTGATCAACTGAGGATCCTTTTCTAACTGATAAATAAAACATTGGGGCTTAGAGTTCTTATTGCATCAAGTAGCACATGTACTGTAAGTCAGACAGACAGGTGCAGTGCGCTGCATGTGGCCCACATCAGTGGTTTCCTGGACGAAAGGTTGTGTGATAGGAAGTGGTTTGTGGTAAACCAGAAATATGCAAGTCAATGCAGAGAAGACAGAGTAAGAGAGACAATTGGTTTCACACATTTGCAACACAGCTGTGACGGAATTACTCTATAGGTTACTTTCTAAGAAAAAATGTAAAATATCGCTGTGCATTTGCACATAGTATTTGCATATATTAATAATAATAATAATAATAATAATAATAATGTTCTCATTGACAGGAGCAGCAAAAGGAAACATCTGGAAACATCTGGACACATTTCACTGTCTTGGATCACACTTCTTCTGTTCCCAGAAGAGATCTTTCGCAACCTCTTAACAGACATGATATTTTAAAAACAGGTGGACTGAGAAGAAGGACATCCTTGTGATAGAAGTGAGTTTTGCAGTCAGATGATGAGTAAAGTCAGATGATAAAGTGTATATCAGTTTGTTAATTACCTCACTGGTGAAGGTGATATGGTAAGTGCTGTACTGCACTAAAGTTGATGGAGTCCAGAAGAGTGTAACTGAAGATTCTGTGATGTTTCTGGCACTGAAGTGAGACACAGCAACCAGTGCTGAGAGAAAAGCATGATAAGAAAAGAGAGAATTGATTAGTACATCAATGGTGTGAATCTGTAGCTAACATACCACATACTTTAGACAAGATCTTTTTCTAGCCTGTAGTAAGAATATACTTTCGATGACCCTGACCCTGGCCTTGGATTTTATCGTTTCTGCAGCAACAATCTCCATGTTTGTCTCTGTCACTATCTCAGGTTAGGATTCTGCTTTTGGTCCTGTCTCTGCTTATGTCTTTGGATCCATTTTGTGTTTTAATCTATCTTCTTGAGCCAGAATTACCAATCCTCTCCTATCCTTTCCCCTATCTTGGACTTTGGTCCAGATTTGGCCCCTGAATTAGTCTTACTTCTTGTGATCGAGTCTTCTCCAACATTACTCTCAGATCTTGCACCTTCCTCAGGAAAAAGCTCAACCATTATTTCTCCTCCAGCACAACACTTTGCTTCTTTTATTTTTTATAGAATCATATGCTTCTTCTTCTCTAGAATGTCATTCAACTCAGATGCTTTCTGCACTATTTGACTTTTAAGTCTGTTTTAAGTCTGAGATTACTCAAAGGAAACTCAGGAGGCATGGGTAGGACATGCAACAGTACTAACTGCTAACCCAATGTGTGACCTTAATCTGATTCCACCACCATTAAGTTGACCAATGACTCCTTACTTCCACATAAAGTTTAGACTTTACTCCATCCTATACATCCAGCCTTACTTTCACTCCTCCCCTTGTATCAAACCTAGACACTTCACTTTCCCCAACGTTTCCCAACTTTCCCCACCAAGTTCAGCTCTTTCTCCTTCATCTATTCCAGACCTTAGCCTTTCCCCAGCATAAACTTCACTTTACTCCTTCCCTTGCTCCCATCACTCTCACGATTCTGCTTTTTCTGCAATATGAGGATCTCCTTTTGAACATCAGAAAAAGGCCATAGACAACAGTTCTGCGCCAGTCTTGTATTATATTGTTTCCTCGTCATGTTCTGCCAAGGTCTTACTCATTCTTTGCATAGAGATTACACCTCCCTCATTGTTCCCAGGCCTTAAACATTTACATTTAGGCATTTGGCAGACGCTCTTATCCAGAGCGACTTACATTTTTTTTATCTCATTACACATCTGAGCAGTTGAGGGTTAAGGGCCTTGCTCAAGGGCCCAACAGTGGCAACTTGGTGGCTGTGGGGTTTGAACCCGGGATCTTCCGAACCGTAGTCCAATGCCTTAACCACTGAGCTACCCCAAGCATCTCTTGTATCCAGAGGGTCTCTGCCCTCTGAACCAATCCTATCCTTGAACCATACATTTCCAATATCAGCACAGTGTCTCCACAGTGCCAGCAGTAGTTTTCACTTTTCCTGGTCTCCTAGTTCCCTTATAAATCTCATGATTTATTACATGTTTTACATGTTTAAAAAGCAGTCAATTCAACAAAAGTAAAATATAAAGGTGGTGGATAAATCAGCTTACCCGTTGCACAGTCAGATCCTGTAAATCCATCCTTACACTCGCTGCAATCCGGCTCAGCAAAACCAGGATTACACATGCACTTTCCATTCACACATCTTCCTTTATTGCTGCAGTTGTTTGGGCAGGTCTTGGTGGAGCAGTCTTGTCCAGTAAAGCCAACTTCACACACACATCTTCCATTTACACATTTGCCTTTGTTGTTGCAATTTCCAGGACAGGACCTCTCAGAACAATCTTGTCCCGTGAATCCGGTATTGCACACACACTTCCCATCTACACACCTGCCTTTGTTGTTGCAGTTGTTGAGGCAGGACTTTTCAGAACATTCTGGACCTGTGAATCCAGCATCGCACACACACTTCCCGTTCACACACCTGCCATTGTTGTTGCAGTTTCCAGGGCAAGACCTTTCAGAACAATCTTCTCCTGTGAATCCAGTATGGCACACACACTCCCCATCCACACACCTGCCTTTGTCATTGCAGTTTCCAGGGCAAGACCTTTCAGAACAATCTGCTCCTGTAAATCCGGTATCGCACACACACTCTCCGTTCACACACCTGCCGTTGTCGTTGCAATTTCCAGGGCAGGACCTATCAGAACAATCTTCTCCTGTGAATCCGGTATCGCACACACACTCTCCGTTCACACACCTGCCTCTGTCGTTGCAATTTCCCGGGCAAGACCTTTCAGAACAATCTGCTCCTGTAAATCCGGTATCGCACACACATTCCCCATTCACACACCTGCCTTTATCATTGCAATTTCCGGGGCAGGATTGTTCTGAACAGTCTGGACCTGTGAATCCGGTATCGCACACACATTCCCCGTTCACACACCTGCCTTTATCATTGCAATTTCTGGGGCAGGTTTGTTCTGAACAGTCTGGACCTGTGAATTCAGCATCGCACACACACTTACCATTTACACATTGTCCTCTGTCATTGCAATTTCCAGGGCAGGACCTTTTCGAGCAGTCTGCACCTGTGAATCCAGTATCACACACACACTTTCCATTCACACACCTGCCTTTTTTGTTGCAATTTCCAGGGCACGACAGTTCTGAACAGTCTAGTCCTGTGAATCCAGCATCACACACACACTTCCCTTTCACACATTTTCCATTGTTGTTGCAGTTTCTGGGGCAGGACCTTTCAGAGCAGTCTGGACTTGTGTATCCAGGATTGCACACACACTTTCCATTCACACACCTGCCTTTTTTATTGCAATTTCCAGGGCAGGACCTTTCAGAACAATCTGAACCTGTGAATCCTTCATCACACACACACTTTCCATTTACGCACCTGCCTTGGTTGTTGCAATTTCCGGGACAGGACCTTTCAGAGCACTCTGGTCCAGTGAATCCGGGATTGCATTCACATTTCCCATTTACACACCTGCCTTTCTTATTGCAATTTCCAGGACACTGTGCATTTGAACAGTCTGGTCCAGTGAATCCTGTATCACACACACACCTTCCCTTCACACACCTGCCATGGCTGCCGCAATTTTTGGGACATGTTTTAATTGTGCAGTCTGGTCCTGTAAACCCGGGATCACACACGCATGTGCCATTCACACACTTCCCCTTGTTGTTGCAGCCTCTGGGGCAGTCGGGCAGACTACAGTCAGGTCCGCTGAATCCGGAGAAACACATACACTTCCCGTCGACACAGCGACCCTGGTCATTGCAGTCATTCAAACACTGATCAGTGGTGCAGCCCGCTCCTAAAAAAAAGAAATTAAAAAACGTATTCTTTAAAAATGCGTACGGTATTATGAGGCAAAACATCTGCTCATATAGCTTTGTGATAAAGGTCTGGAGAGCTTACTCTAAGGGATTGAGCAATATATCTGTGTTGTCTGTCTTGTGCAGTTTAATACCTCTGCACATCTGTTTGGTAACTCCTCTAATGTCCACTTGCTTTGTCCTAGTCATACTGGACACAGTTTAAAACTCTGAAGGAACTCTCAGGCTATTTATCACCTATAATTTAAAACAAATGGCCACATTTCCATGTTGTTAACACTGTTATCTAGACTGCCTGGCCAAAAAAAGAAAAGTCACACACTCCAATATTTCAGCCTTTAGCTTTGATTGTGGAGCACAGTCTGGTGTCCAGTTCACGTGTGAAAATGAGTCCTGGAATATGGCGCGTGCCATCAGGGAAGAAAAACTCAATGCGATACATGTCATAACCTGGTGATTCAGTACATTCAGGTGGTCAACTGACCTTATTTTATTGCCCCATAACGTTACTGAGTCTAGACCTAAGTAACTGACCGACCCCAGATCATAACACTGTCTCCAGAGGCTTCATCATCATCATCGCTCCATGCGCGTCCCTTCTTACCCTGACACGCCCATCACTCTGGAATAGGGTCAGTCTGGACTCATCAGGTCACATGACCTTTTGCCATCACTACAAAGTCCAGTCTTTACACTCCCTAGCAAACTGAAGCCTTTTTTAAAATCAGTTTCACTAACAAGTGGTTTTTTTTATGAACAAACATCTGTTTAGTCCCAGTCCTGTAAGTTCTCATCACATTGTCTGTGTGCGTGCATTAGGAAATGCTTTTACTTTCACTTTTAAACACGGGTCTAATAGTGAAACAAACACTGTTGATTTTTTTTACCATGCAAACAGGCTTTTAAGTGACGTCCATCGACATCCTTCTAGGGTTAATAATGTCTTGGACAGTTCTTAACACAATTCTGGTCATATGAATGTTTTCTTTGCTTGATGCAGGCCAGTACTTTTACCAATCCGAAACCGTGAAATGGTTTGGCCGGGCTACGCAGTTCCCTCTCAGTTTCATTTTCATGAAGGCCATGTGGCTATCTTATGGGCTGTTTTATTACTTCATTTTTTTGGAATTAGGATATTGTGTAATGTTCAGTGAATCAAGAAAGCATGCAAGTCCTTAAATTCCGAATTAGATATAGTAAATCAAGACTATTGATTATTATCAAAGTCCCGTGCAAGGGTCATAGAACAGGCAGCCAACATAAAACAAGTGTAGTTCATTATCAGAGCTGGAAGGACTTCAGAGATTCACAGCAGGACAGAGCACAGAGACAAGGCGCATGCTTAAGGTAGACAAAGCATTCTATGACAAGATAATGGTGCATAAAGGGGCAAGGAATAGAACAGAAAAGCTGGACACAATCACCTAACAAGTCAATAACTGAACAGAAACCAAATCAGACCATGTTGTTGCCATGGGAACTACAATGCAAAGAGGGAGTTAAAGTAGACTTTAGAAATTTAATTCAAAAGCATTGATTATATGATGCCCTGACAACCCAGAGTGTATCCACTTTACCTTTACTTTGCTGGGATGTACAGCAGCCCCCGTCCGGACCTCCACATTTCTCCCTGAGCTCTGAAACTTCCCTCTCTAATGCCTCGATTCGCTCATGAAGAGCTGCGTATTCAGCCTTGCAGCACGGACCGGACGCAGTACTGGGAACCAGACGGATCCGGTGGGTCAGAACTAAAGGAGAACCGGGCGTCAGGTCAACCTCCTGACCTTCCACTGTGTTGGGGTCAGAAACACATCTCTCTGATATCACCATCTTGACTGGCTGTGATTCAGAGGGAAGAGATGCACTACGGGAAAGCAGGGCAGGGCTTGGAATGAGGAAGAGGATGAGGCGCAAGAGGAAGGGCATGGTTGCTTTTAAACATAAAACGCCAGGCGGGTAAACTTTATGCCCGGGTCTTTCCTGTTTGCTTTTTACTCCGAATCCTAGAAAGTTTTTATTTCGCGTAGTGGTTCTGCTTAAAGAGATTTCTAAAAGAGATCGATTTTCATTTCTTAAATCCACTGCAGAACCTGGAATGATGAAAGGAAATTAAAGTGTGTATTGTGAAATCCTTTTGAATTTATGATACATTTTTATGATAACACTTACCTCTGGATTATTTACTGTCATTGAGTCTGTGTGGAGAGACGAAAAGCAGAGACGCACAGACAGCCATTATAGTGTGAAATAAAGCGTTTTTCATTAGCTACAGTATACACACACACACACACACACACACACACACACACACACACACAGATTTTACACAGCTGCTTTCATGACTTTAACCCACTGAACCCTGATGTACAAATATTTTGTATTTACACAAGTTAATGTATTTTGTACAGATTTTATTGCATCCTGGCTCTGAACTCATAAAGCATCTCGGAGTCGATATACAGCCTGGATTACTTTTCAATTAAACGCGTTCTTTGCTAACAGTCGACTCATTCAGTAACACAAACACACACTTTTACTTTCTGCTACCGCTCTTAAAAACTGTAATATGAAGCCTTCTCGTTAGTGTGACTGAGTGCAGCACTGGTGCTCCTCGTACTGCACTCTCCCCGTACTTCTTCTCCTTCTACTCCTTATTCTTCTTCTGCTTCTCCCTATACTTCTTTGACTTTTTCTTATTCTTCTATTTTGTCTTTTTGTTTTCCCTGCAAAAGACTCTGCCCAGATTACAGTTATTCCTAAATAGCAGACTTTTTAAACACAGTAAAAATGTCTCTGTGGTCCTTTAAAGACTCTCTGAGGACATCATTACTGACTGTCTCTCTCTCTCTTTCTCACACACTCTCACTCTCTCTATTCCAGTATTACGCTTTTTCCCCATTAGGCACAATTGCTTCATCAGTGATGTCACATTCTAATTCAGTGAGATGTTATTTAAAGCACACCTGAGTGCAAGTGAACTGTACATAACCTTCTTAAAAATTCCCCCTAATCTAATGAACTGGGCTTTGGGGTTCTGTGTACTCAGATCTGGGCTGAGGTCCATGAGACAAAAGTTCCCTTATATCGTACACCAGTAGGTTTTTATAAAACCCTCCACCACCGCTCTCCCCCTCTGGCCAGCTTTCACATTAGTAATATTGTTCTGTACCTGAGTACACTTATGTATCTACAGTCTCCGATACGGCAGGTGGCACCTGGTTGGTTTGTAATCCACCAAGGCAGAAGCCGGCTGTGGACGTGTGGTTCTCAACGGTTGAGTTCTAAACAGCAGTCCACTTCTGTGTTTATGGTACAGTTAGCTTTCAGGACTCTGCACAGAGTGGGTTCACACCGCACAACCAGGACCAGGGCACTAGTGTGGACGCAGCCTAATTCTGCACATTCATCACACTTTCACTTGCAGCCGGTGTAACTTTCTCATTTAACAAACATCAGCAGCAGAACTGTCAGAGCTACGTCTCAGCAGCGACCAATCAGAATAGAGAATTCAACAGCCGACCAATCAGAACAAACCCTGTGCATGCTCGTCTATTATTCAGTCCATCAGGGAGAGGAAGTTCTACAGCCAACTCATTCACTGGTAATGAAAGAGTAAAGAAAGAGTGTGTGGGGGGGGGGGGACGAGTGGAACGATTCAAGGGAATTCAATTTCAGAAACTGCTTCATAAATTTTGGCACTCTGAAAGGAGCTGTGTTCTCTGCAGGGTCAGAAAGAGTCTTAGTGCTCAAACGCATACTGTACACACAGAAACAGACACATATGCAAACACACGTGCACACACATTGGTACACATGGCAGATGGAGATGAAGACAGATAGAATGGATAAAAATAGATTGTGATGAAAGTGATAGTGAAAGTAAGGTAAATAAAGAGAGAAATGTACAGAAGAAAGAAGACAGATGGAGAGAGACTGATGGACATACAGACAGACAGACAGACAGACAGACAGATAGACAGATAGATAGATAGATAGATAGATAGATAGATAGATAGATAGA
>JAOVVA010000010.1:20728903-20740510 GCA_028565275.1 Leiocassis micropogon | reverse complement strand
AAGAACGAAACAATCCGAGATCAGGACAAATCCACAACAATCAAATCCGGCTAACTGAGTTAGCGACGTACGAAGAACGGACCCCTGGTTCATTTGTGGAAATGTTTATATTTTGGAAGTAAATATCACATTTAAAAATGTATTGAACAAGACACCTGACCTCATGAATCCTATGTGAACATAAATACTACACTGATTTAGCGTTTATTTTGAAGTTTCTGAGGCGAGTCTTTCAGTTTTGTGACCTTGATCTTGAGGCGATCGACGATGTCCTGGATGTCTGCGCAGGCCAGCGTCTCTCTGAAGCTCAGCTCCTTTGCGAAGTTGATCTTAGTGTTGAGCTCGTGGAGCTGCTCGAGGAACTGCTGCTCTGTCACGGGGCTCTCCAGGATCACACTGCGCGCACACACACACACACACACACACACACACACAGAGAGAGAGAGAGGTGTCAAACAGAGAGAGGTGTCAAACAGACAAGATAGATATTCATACAAACTTAACAGACAAGAGTGTGTGTGTGTGTGTGTGTACTTGATCATGATGGCGGGTACGAGCAGCTCGTCCACCAGCTGGCTCAGGTGACTGCGTACGGCCTGTCTGTTCTTCAGCCTGACGCTCATACTGACCGACTGCTGCTGCAGCGTCTCGATCTCACTGCTGATAGACGACAGGTCGGCCTGGAAACTGCTCAGCATGCCCTCCATCCTCTACACACACACACACACACACACACACATCTAATAAGGCTCATGTACAGATTTACACACTGATTTACATTTTAAATTGAGCTGTTGTTAATGTTAAAGTTCATTGTTCATGATTGGTTGAACCTGATCACATGGTTACGTCTCACCTCCAGGATGGAGTCACAGGCGGTGATCTGGTTGTGCAGTGAGGCGATGTTCTGGCTCTCCTTAATGTCTGTACACCCTCTAGTCAAGGATTCGTATCATATTATTAGCTATTTGAAAGCGTGTAGATTAGCAGATTAGTGAAGAGGAAGTTAGAGATAAAGTAAGCGTACCCTCTCTTATATGTCATGACTGACCGAATCATGCAAACATTAGAGATGGCGATCACCAGGAATCACCCGATACGATATTATCACGATACCTCGGTGCCGATCCGATTTGTATTGCAATTCTGTAATTATCATGATTTTATAAATATCATAATTTGATATAATTTTGTTCCAATTCTAAACACAATTAATTTAAAAATAATTGCCTCCTACAACACAAGATGCTGCTCTGCCTGTCGATGTGTGAATGGTGTTGAGCACCACCTGTAGGATCACGGAGGAACTGCAGCAATTTACCACCCCAAAATCAAACATACTGTATATGAATTTAAATTTCATAGTTTAGAGCACCACCTGAAGGATTATAAAGGAACTGCATCATTTTACCACCTTAAATGCAAACGCGCAAAAATTAAAAAACGCATTTGTAAAAACATCGTCAGTTTGTCGAATACATGAATTGGCGTACAATTGAATCGTGACATGTAACTCAATCGATTTTTTTCTACAACTCTTGAAAACATGACTGTTTAAAACGCTTCAAGGTGAAAATCATTACAAACATTTTCCTTCTGCTGACTTTCTGACCCATAATTAAATGCTTCCACCTTGTTTTAACCCCACCCCTTTTCCCCAACACACCCCTTAGTCAATGTTTTTATGCTTTAATATTATTTATTTTAATTATCAAACCAAAAAGAAAACACACCAGATGTCGATTTCACTCTCCTCCAGACTAACAGGTGTCTCAATGTGATGAAGCCGAGTTACTTTTTACACTCTGAAGTGATGATTTTATTACACTAGCACATCCTCAAGTGTGTTAACTTCCTAAACTACTGTGATTACACAAACTGTTAAAAAACTGAAAACTTAGTTACGGCGCGTGTGCTGTCCTGTGAACAAGCCGTCGCCATGGAAACCACAGCGTGTTAGACCGAGGGTATTAATATAAACCTGCGCTCCTGTCAGAGCTGCTGTTAGAGACGATCAATCGATACCTGATGAACCGATCAGTTCACAGGATTCATCGGAACTAAAACCCATGAGTGAGGATACAGTCTTTGATTGACGCCTGTTCGATACGCTGTAGCTCCGCCTCCACCTGCTTAGAGTACTGACGCAGATCCACGCCCTAAATGAAGAGAAATAAAAAACATATAGCAGTCCTTTAACTGATATCAGAATTATATATTATATGAGGCTCAGAAACAGTGCTGAGTGTAAAGTGTGATTTGTTCAGTTTGTGCTAAACTGAAGGGAAAGCTCAGGCGGAAATGTTATAAATCAGCAAGCTGACATGTCGGTGTTCGTGTCTTCTCACCGTGCGGAGAGCTTCCTGCACCAGCTCGTCCTCCAGGTTGGCCTGAATGTGGACTGAAAAGAAAAAGCAGACCTTGTTAAACTCGTTAAACCATCTTTACAACAGTAATCACCGGGGATGATCTGATAGGATATCACGATACCCAGGTGCTGATTTAATTCGTATTGCAAGTCTATAAGTATCATGTTTTTATAAACATCCCGATTCTATATAAGAAACAGCTCGCTTTCACCATACAGTTCGCGGCGCTGCCTGCCACAGTGTGGCTATTTTACAGCACCACCTGCAGGATCATTGTGGAACTGCGACATCTCATGATCTCAAACGCATACATATAGAACTTTATTAAATTAATTAAAAATATAAATCGATTTTGAAGTTTGCTACACATCTTTGAATCGATTTTTCTTGTCCCTTCTCTATAGTGTACATGTGTGTGTGGTTGTAGTGAACTTACGGTCCACCTCGTCCAGGATCAACTCATCCGAGGCCAGGTCCAGATCGCCCAGGTTCAGCGGGGGCACGAGGTCAGCGTCTGACTTCTGCTCACATCAGAAAGAGAAACAGATTCTAAAAATTTCTCCCCTGCACTTATACCACAGTCTCATGTGGGCGTGGCCTGTTTAACCCATTACAACATTAGCACTAAACACTGTCCGTCCAGGGGGCGCTAAAGAGCTCCTTTCTTATAAACTTTTTAAAAACTAAATGTAAAATTATAATTCATGAAATTATGATAATGTCATCCTCTAGCTAAAATAAGCACAAGTAAGAGTAAGAGCACAGGGTTTAGGGGCGGGGCTAATCAGAAAGCAGGACACTGATTGGCCAGAGACCTGGCCTGATGACATCATTGATTAATCTCATTCCCTAGACACTATGTTTAACATTACACACCCTATTAAGAACACTAGAGCTGTGACAGCGCGCTCTGTGATGAAACCGAGCCAGCTTCCAAACGTCTCAGAAGGATTAAAAGTATTGGCACCCTGCACACTCTTACTCCCGGAGTGTTTAGTGATTTATAATCTCACAGGACGTGGCATTATATTAAATATATCCCGAAGCTCATGATGATTTCATTTAGTATTTTCAGATTTTCAGATTCAGTATTTTCATGTAGTATTGTTAAATTAGCAGGTGGCTAGCTGGCTGTAACCTGGCAACCGAGTCTGAGTGACAGCGACATGATACACAAAAACAACATATAATTTATATGAATGTTTATTATTTTTTCAATAAAAACTTTAATTCATACCTCGTCCTGTAGGTAATCCATGGCGCTGGTGGTGGAGTCGACAGCTGTGTTTCCCCCACTGCTAACAACATCATCCGCCATTTTAACCGGAAGTACAAAATAAAAGTCCCGGCTTCATTTCCGGTCGAGTGGAAAACTTCATCACCATTATTATTATTATTATTATTATTATTAAATTATCCAGCAATTCTAGTAACATATTTTAACCACAAAATATTAACTAAAAATGAGGAAATGTACCATAAAGTTAATAGATATTTGTATGGTTTTTATCTGGTTACTACTACAAGCTCTAAAAATATTACAAAATATATTAGTATTAAAATATTCAATGCTCTACTAATATTAGCATAAAAATACATGTTATTTAAAGAGAAATAATCAATAAAAAATTCTAAATCTGAATTTCACAAAAAATTTTAATATATTGCACAATATAACTATTGAAGTACTACAAAATAAAACAATCCCTTATTGATCATTTTCAAATTAAAATTTTATTTGTCACATTCACAGTCATACACAGTACGATATGTAGTGAAATGCTTATACGACCGCCAGTGACCTTAAAATAAAAGACTATTAATAGGAAATAAATATGAAAAAAGAATAGAATATCTGTACAATACAAATATACAAAATATATGAAAAATATATTTTTTTAAAGAAAAATCTTTTCTGTGTGGAAATGAAGTTGAATATAAATAGAAATGTTTAGAGGGTGTGCAAATGACATTTTTTTTTACATTTTTAAACTAATTGCTGATTTATTTATTTATTTATTTATTTATTTTAAACTAGCAAAAGCATGTGTCAATTAAATTGTTACAAGTTAAAAGGTTAGGGCTGAAAATAATCTGACTGTCAGATTTAATGTCATCAGTGATATTATTATTATTTCAGGTTGAAGCTCATGTTAATGTCTGTCTGTCTTTCTGCACGGCAAAACTCTGTCAAACTTATTTATGCAAAGAAATCACGTTCTGTATTTATTTATTTTTTTTAAAGTTTGTCACTCCCTGTCCGGTAGTCATAGAGTGAGTCACAGATGAGAAATCGAGCAAGTAGATTAAATAAAGGCTGACAGACATACAAACATGCAGACAGACAGACAAGTATAGAGAGCATCCTGATGGGAAACATCAGGACCTGGTTCGGGAACAGCACCATGCAGGACGGACGAGCTCTACAGAGGGTGGTACGATCAGCTGAGCGCATTATCCGCACCGAGCTCCCTGACCTGCACTCAATCTACAGCAAGCAGTGCTGGACCAAGGCCAGGAAGATCATGAAGGACCTCAGCCATCCCAACAATGGACTGTTCTCTCTGTTGAGGTCAGGAAAGTGATTCTGCTCCCTGAAGACAAACACATAGAGACTGAGGAGGAGCTTCTTCCCGCAGGCAAAACGTTTATACGCTCAATCAGAACTCCACACAGGACTAAACCATTTTGCACATACACACATATGGACATTTGTCTTTTTGCACTCACTCTGGACATTCATGGACACTGAATTATAAATATTGTATATTGTATATTTTGCCTTATCTTCTATAGATATATTTTTCTTATCTAAATTTATTTTCTGTATTTTATTTCTTTTTATTCCATATTTATTGCCTATTAATAATCATTTTATTTTTAAGGTCACAGGCGGTCGTTTAAGCATTTCACTGCATATCATACTGTGTATGATTGTGTATGTGACAAATAAAATTTGAATTTGATTTGAATTTGATTTGAAGTACATACAGAGAAATAGACATACAAACCCACAGACAGACAAGCAGACAGAGAGACATACAAACACACATACAGACAAAAAATGTTCTGAGACTGGTTTCGTGTCCTCCAATCAAATGTGTGAAACGTGAAGATATTTTTGAAAGAGCCTGTTCTGACCCAATGTACAGAAAAAAAAACTTTTCTTTCCTTTATATAAATTTTAACTATTATCACAAAAATTAACACCAACAGTGAGGAATACAAGGAAGTGTACACAAGAGCACTGGTAAAGTTTCAAAAAAAATTTTTTTAATTCTAAATATATTCTAATTTTTAAATAAAAATAAATCAAATGAATGAAATATATATATATTTTAATTATATTTGGTTGGGTGGGGGGGGGACTTTTGTTTGCCTTTTCCCCGCTCCGTAACGACTTCCGGTACAAGACGGCGTGATAGTCTCGCGAGACTTCCTGCACTTCCTCTTCGCGCGGAACCAGCTTCCAAGATGGTGAGTGTGAGTCTGAGCTTCGAGTTAAAGAGACTGAAAATCCTCCATCATCCGCGTCTCAGGGTTATATATTAAATCTCTGGGGTTATATCTGACACCGGGGCGGCGTGTGGGGTTTATAGGACACAGTATTTATGGGTGATGACGGCGGTTTTAAGGTGATAAAATGGTGAGACGCTGTGAGGGTGATGGCGGAGTCCAGAGCTGATGAGTGTGGAACACAAAACAGACAAAAATACACAAAAAACAGAGATAAAGCTTCAGTGTTACTTCACCCAGAGTGATGTGGTGGATTATTACACGTTATAAAATTAGAAAAGTAGACATGTATGTAAAGTATGTGTAATGTATGAATGTAGCTAGCTTGGTATGCTAACTGGTTAGTTAGTGGTGTTAGCTTACAGTGTTCTAGAACTTTCTATCCTCAGTGCATTTAAACTGTATTGTGTTAAATCCCATTTATATATCTCATGACCAGAGTGTGTGTGTGTGTGTGTGTGAGCTGTATTCAGACAGGGTTATTGTGTCATGTGGAGCTGTTTAATGCAGCAGTGTATCTGCACATGTTGTGTCCAGAGAGATGTGGTTTTAAAATATAATAAGCATAAGAATAATTCCAGATATATATTCACACACACACAATGTAGAGATGTTTCAGGGAGCGCTTGCTCTTTTTTTGGTTTAAATGTGCAGTAGGATGGGACATGTCTGAGATGAAGCGACAGTCCTGTGGCTTATATTAATTAAAGCGAGCAAAGATTTCCTGTGGACGTTATGGTGGTCATGTGACCATCACAGAGACGGTCTCTGTTTGATACTCGATGTTTAATCACTTATACCCGTTTGTTTTTCTCGTCCACAGTCTCTCGTCATTCCGGAAAAGTTCCAGCACATTTTGCGTGTTCTCAACACCAACATCGACGGTAGAAGGAAGATCGCCTTCGCCATCACCGCCATCAAGGTGAGCCGGGGACGCGTCCCTGTTCAAAAGTTTCGGGACACGGCTTTCTTTCTAACTCGCTGGTTTTATTTCTTTCTGCGTTAAGCCATCGAAAATTATGCAGTGATGAGCTGATTGTGTGAGACGGATCTACCTCACTGTGCTTGAGGTGTTTAGAGTCGGATTAGAAGGCGTGTCCAGACTTTTGATTCATGCTGTAGTGTTTAATGTAGTCCATGATGATGATGCTGATGACGGTGTGTGTGTGTGTTCAGGGTGTTGGGAGACGTTATGCCCATGTTGTCCTGAGGAAGGCCGACATCGATCTCAGCAAGAGAGCTGGAGAGCTGACTGAGGATGAGGTATGAGGTCACATGACGCCGCCATTATTTGTGTATATTCTCAGTGTTGGAGGAAGTGTGTGTGTAGTAACGTTGTGATCTGATTCGGTGCAGGTTGAGAGGGTGGTGACGATCATGCAGAATCCTCGCCAGTACAAAATCCCGGACTGGTTCCTCAACAGGCAGAAGGACGTCAAGGACGGCAAATACAGCCAGGTACTGTTTGTCCCCCAAAATGTTTCATAAAGCTGTTATAAAGTCATATCATTAGTGCGTCTTATAATCAAAGTAGAGTTTGTGTAGGATGGTTTTTTTACCTACTTTGTGTAGAATGCATCTTCGAAACGCTTTTATTAATGATTGCGAATTTCTTAGATCTGTACCTCATTAGCCCCGCCCCTCCTTGGGTGCACGAGTGAGTGATGGATCTTATCTTTAAACAATCAGTTTACCGAGAGTGTTTACCAGCGATTTCATAAACAGTGATTTGTTTTGTGATTGAGCACTCCAAGAGAATAATGATGCGGGAAGTGGATTGTAAGAAAGCTGAGTCAATCCGTGAAAGGAATCCGTGCTTGTGAAAGGAATCTGAGACCTGAATCTTGCATATCTTAATCTTACATGTATAATTACATTGTTTTCCTTTTAAATCCAATTTTTCGGTCCAGCATTTCATGTATTTAAAAAAAATTTAAAAAAAACTGCTTCCTTTCCCAGTCCCATCTTGTCTTGTTTATCCCTCTCCAGTTCTGCTCTGTGTCTTTTGGTTGAAGTTCTGTAAGTTGGATCACCGCCACCTATAGATCTTTCTCTCAACTTCCCGGTCATTTAAAGACAACTTTCCGGTCCAGTTTTCTTCTTCAAAAACATTCTGGTCCCTATTCTTAAAGACTCGGCACTGCTTTCTACTCTCTCTAGTTCTTAAAGCTGTAACATCATATTTTGTCTCTCCTGCAAGACAGCAGTACATGCTCCTTTAGAAACGTCATTACTGAGCGTATAACTTGAAGTGCTAACGTTAATCCTTTAACTTAAGACTCGGATTGTTTGTTCAGGTGATAAATGCTGTAAAATATTTTCCAAGACTGAAGAGACTCGACCCAAACAATCCATAGGGGTTAATAAGGTTTTTAAATAGTTGATTTTGTACATATTACCGGTAAGACTGATGGCAAGAAATATCATCATGGTTTTTGGTGTTTATCATGATTACTGACTGACTTTAGAAACATCATGAATTTATTTGAACTAACTATATAAGTATAAATAAGATTTTAAAATTAAACAAATCAAACTATGTTTAAAGACGAGAGAGACAGAGATGCGTGTGCCCCAGCTGGAATAAGAGACTTTGAGCTTCAATTGTGGGATGAAAGGGCAAATTTATATGCTGGATTAATTTGTGAGGTGGAAAATATAATTATTTCCAAAACAGAATGTGACACGATTGTTAAATCTTGCCGTTATCCCGTTTTCATAGACGTTTAATTTGATTAATTCCCCAGCCCTAATTTGCAGCCAGACAAAAACATCCCAGTGCACATTATTCTGTGTCTACGTCCAAAATCTTAACGGGTCAAAGAACCAGATAGAGATATATATATATAATATATATATGATGAGCCAAAAACACCTCTAACACTGCTTTAACCTCTGAACTGTGTGCGGTCTGACTGAACTTTAATCTAATTCTCAGTGCTGATTTTGATCTGAAGCTGGTTCAGTGTCGGATCTGATGAATCTTAGTTTGTCTTTTGTGTAGTAGGTGTCACTTGTTGTGTATTAAAACGTGAGTGTGTGGTGTCGTGTTCCAGGTTCTGGCCAACGGTCTGGATAACAAGCTGAGAGAAGACCTGGAGAGACTGAAGAAGATCAGGGCTCACCGTGGTCTCAGGCACTTCTGGGGGTGAGTGTAGTGTGTTATACTGTTTAACGACTGCAGTGTGGTGTAATCCTGATATAACAGAAGGTCTTATGGACATGTCCAACTGAGGGTAGTTAAAGATGTGTATGCGACCTGTGCGTTTGAAGAATGGTGTCTGGTGAGCTGTGTGGATGGACGCTCTCCTGAACCCATTCGAGTCATGACATCATTGGTGTTTCCTCGTCCGTTACAAAAAGAAATTTTATAACAGGATTATACCGTATTAAATATCACTGTTCTGTAGTGATACTGATGCTTGTGTTTTGGTACTGACTGTCCCCCCCCCCCCCTCTGTTTCTCCGCAGTCTGCGTGTGCGTGGTCAGCACACTAAGACCACCGGCCGTCGCGGTCGTACCGTCGGTGTGTCCAAGAAGAAGTAAAAGTTCTCCCTGCTCCCCGATGTTAATAAAGCCACAGTTCATTAACACAGTGCTCTGTCTTTATTGTCATGATTAAGCATTTTTAAACATATTGAGTACATAAAAATCTAAGACTCCAGTTTGGGCAGATTAATTTGCTCTTAAAGTTTAAGTAAAGGCACATCATGCTTTTATGGTCCTCAGTGATCAGCTAACGGTCAAAACAGCTGTTTCTACTTGGTGTCAGGAATCAGCATCCAGTTCTCACTCACTTGTGGTTCATTTTCATTTGTCATGTTCTGAAAAAAGGATGCTGTGCACTTTTCACCTTGTTTGATTCATTTATTTTCAGGCAGAAATGTCTAATAAGTCAGAGTTCGAGGCTTTAAAATTCTGGATCTGGAGACAAAAATGTTTAAAAGTATAAAGTTTAAATCTGTGACTCTGATCCGGTGTTGCTTGCTGTTCTATGCAGAGAATTTCCTCCTTTAGTGCTTTAGATTGTTCTTTAGCTTCTGATAGACTGATGATTGCTGATCAGTTCACAGCGAAAAGTCGAGGCGTGTTAGATCCTTGCTCTGTAATTAGTTTTTGATCAAGGCTGAAGAATCAGGAATGAGATGGCAGTGCGAAAAATGTATCTTAAAGCATCACATGTTTTTAGTATCTTGAAACCTTGTAGAGCACTACATTTTCCACAAGCCTTGCAGTTATGATGCATTTTCTCACTTATCATTAATTAGTCTTTGTCCATGCATCCTTTGTTAAAACACATTTGTGCTGTTTACACTTGATCTTCAGTCTGATCACCCAGGATGCCAGTTAATGCCATGTTCACACAAACGTATATTAAAGTTTTACCATATGATGGTCTCTGGTTGTGAAATACTGACCTCTAGTGGACACTGACAACACTGCGTGTAGGACTAAGACGTTTACAGTCTTCAGAAGCTTTTGGACACAGTTGGATAGACAAAAATAGGTCCTTACTTGATGTAAATAATTTTTCAAAAATTTCTAATTAAAAATCTATTCGTTTGTGTTGTGTTTGAGTTAAGGCACAGATACAACACCTTAGATATCTTTTAATATAATGTACAGTGTGTCCTATTGTGTTATCACAGTTGTCACATTCAGCACGTCAGCACAAAAAAACGAATAAAAAATAGAGCAAACAAAATGGAAATGTGTTATACAATTAAACAAAATTAAATTAAAATTTTTATTTTTAAAAATTCTAATTAAATTAATTTTATTTGTCACATACACAGTTTATACACAGTCATACACAGTACGATATGCAGTGAAATGCGTATACGACCGCCAGTGACCTTAAAAAAGAACATTAAAGCTTATAGATAAATAAAAAGAAATACTACAGAAAATACATTTAACTAAGATAAAAATAGTATACTAAAATATACTGTACAAATAAGAACATTACACAATATAGCAAAATAGAAAATATAGAGGAAAAAAATATAAATTAGTAAAATTTAGAAATTTGGTGTAAAAAAGACGTAAGGGTGTGCAAATGTGCATAGTCAGTGTCTTATTAAGGTGACTTATTATTAAAGTGTCTTGTGCAATGGTCCAGAGATGGAACCATAATTATGTTAGTGAGGTGTGAACATGATCATGCATTGTGTTAAGTTAAAAAAAAAAAGAAGTATAAAACATGCATATAAAATGTTATTAACCTTTTTCTCCAGGTTAATAATATAATTGTCAAAATTTAGTTTTTGTCACAATTGGACTATGTTTTAATTCCATGTTTGTTTTATTTTGGGATTTCCTTCTGCTGATCATTGCCTCACTATGTCCCTGACTTTGATCTATTTACGTATGTACTCTGTCTCACATTTGTGGTCTGTTTGCCTGTTTATCTTCACTAAAATGTTAAAACTACAATTTCATCAAACGTGTCGCTTCGAGGACAGCCGCGTTTCCCAGGGTGTGGTTTGCTTCTCCCTGGTGGGCTTTGATGGTACTGCGAGTGTCTAAATTGCTTAAAATGTCCAAAATGTTGTACAGTGCCTTTATAATTAATGTTACATTATACAACAGTTAATTGAGTTATCTGATCGGGAGATTCCATGAGTGTAACTATATGTATGAGTGGGCGTGTCCCAGGTGTTGTCCAGTGGTTAATGACACTAACTGTGTGTCTCAGCGCGGGTGAGAGTAGGTCTGTAC
>JAOVVA010000010.1:20701284-20713905 GCA_028565275.1 Leiocassis micropogon | reverse complement strand
TGATGAAATTGTGAGCTTTCTTCCACGGCCAGGCAGGTTTGCAGCTGTTCCATAAGTTTTAAACTTCCTTATAATGCACCCAATGGTGTCTCTTGGAATGTTAAATCTTTTGGAAATCTTCTTATACCCAAGGCCCTTTAGATGTGATGTAATAATCTCCTCTCTTAGCGTTTGTGGAAGCTCCTTTGTCTTTTCCATGATTGCCACTCACCTTGAACACCTTCATGGTCGGGGTTTATATATGCATCACAGATGAAGCAAATGAAGGATCGTTATAGAGTTCCCAAAGGCTTAATGATGTTTCAGCTCCACTTCAGGACTGAATCAAACTGGCTAAACAGAATTTAAAGAAACTTTGCAAGTCCTTCAGTATCAGCTTGAAGTCAAACCTGTGCCATAAATGAGGTCAAAATGTTGTGTAAAAGTGAAGTCATGAGCAACTATGTCCCAGATTATGAACCGAAAATTTTGACAGCATACTGTGCTTGCGTCAAACTGTGGGCGCATCTTAAATCATCTACTAGACGGAATTTAATGAATCTCGGCCTGAAGTTTAATCTGCACCATAAGTGAAATCTAAATGTTGAGTAAAAGTGATGTTATGGACAGTTATGTGTGGGATTTAATAATCTACTTTAAAATAATCTACTAATGCGCTGCTGTCTCAATGTAAACAAACACCTGCACCAATAGATATTAATTAGAAAAGATAAAGTGGATATTTTTACTGGGATTAGTTCATATTTTCACTTTGGCTGAAATAACAGCGCTGAAGTGGTATAAGTGAATTTTAACGCGCTGGAGTCGTTTTAAGGCTAAATTTGTATCTTTATCCGATCTACTTTTTCCGATTTCTCATCCGAGATTCTCTCTCCGGAGTGTATTTGACTGACAACGAAGAAAGTACAGCTTAGCGTAAAGAAGGTGTAAATATACTCAACCTTACAATGTTTTTTATTTCTTTGTATTAATAAGTTAGGCAGACATGATTACATTAAAGATGATCAGATTCTTTTTTTTTTTCAGCTTTAACCTTTTAAACTTCATAAAGTGAACGATTTCATCGTGTTTTTTTTATTTATTTATTTACTTAAAGCTAACAATTATCCCTCAAACAGATGAAACTGTGTTATCGATGCAGCGCCTCAGCGTCAGGATTCAAAAAGCGCCGCCATATTGTGGCGCGCGCTGAAGTCACGTCACGTGCCCCATCACGCGCGAGTTCTCGCGAGATCGGCGGCCGGATTGAACGCCACGTCGGTTAGAGACAGAGGCGCAGAGTGCATCAGATGAGCTGCAGCCTCATAGTTCAGACTAAAATCCACTAACTAATACAGATTAATACAGGGCACATTCCGGAGAGGAGGTGAGTATATCATTATGTCGTGTTATATTACATTATACAGCAAAGAAAAAACTAACAAACACACAAAGCCTATTATTTTTGTGTGTATTTATGCAACATGTACATAGCTAGCATGCTAGCCGGCTAGTTGTGTGCATTAGTTTCTCTTAGCATTGTTTTCTCTTCAGCAGTGTTTATACATCTCTGTATAACTGCAGTGGTACATGTAGGATTGTTATTCACAGGTATATCATTCAACAATGCTTGCTTTGTCTTTGTGTGCAGTGCAGGTCAGTGTAAAAGCAATGAATGAATGAATAAATAAAGCAAATAAATGTTTAGAGGAAGCTCTCTAACTCTCTGTGGCTGTGTCCCCAATGGATGTTCACTACTTTCAAGTGCCCTACACAGTGCAGGCGTATATCCATCAGAAATGTCCCACTTTCTGACCCCAGCGCAGATTTATAATCAGTTTCTGTTCGCTGCGAACTGCGTCCTGATGGGACAGACTCAGGACAGAGAGATAGGTGATATCGCTCAGACAGCGACTCAGCAATACTTATTAGAGAAATTCGTATTTATTCATGTGTGATTTTCACTCTGGAGATCTCCTGCACTAGGTTGAGCTTCGTGGCCAGTTTGTATTTCCACACCTTGCTTATTTAAACACCGCAGTATTTACTCATCCTCCTAGCTCACGGGTTGCCAGTTGGTAATTAAACATGTACATCCTTATCGGGGTTGTTTACATTTACATTACAGCATTTGGCAGACGTACATTGAATGCACGCAAAATATACACTGGCACCTTGGCATACGAATTTAATCTGCTCTGGAGGCGAGTTTTTAAGGCGAAATTTCGTATTGTGAAGCACATTTTCCCATAGGAAATAATGTATATGCAAATAATCCGTTTCAGCCACCCAAAAATATTACCAATTTCCAACACTATAATCATATTTTTGCATATAAAAACAATCAAAGCGTTTAGAAAAGATGTGCAAATGTATATAAACTAAAATGTTTGAAATAAATAGACATTAAACCTCACTGAACCTTAGTTTATCAAGATTCCTCTTGGCACCATGTGCTTTAAAAAACAAACTGAAAGAGACTCCCTTTTCCTCTTGCTACCGTCCTCCATAACATTCTTGATACCCATGGTACTGTATCTTCACTAAAATCTTACACAAAATAAAAAAAAAAAACAATATGTAAGCTCGCTTGGCTTTCCACTAAAGCAAACAGGTTTTGAATCTTACACAAATGAATATGAAATCTCTAAAAAGTATTGCTGAACGGATGCACAGCTTAGTTGAAGTTCGCTCGTGTGCTAAAATTTTTTTTTTTGCTGCAAAATTTCAATTCTTAGGGCGAAAAATTATTAAGAATAATGTATATGCTGAGCTACCACTGTATGCATCTGAGCAGTTGAGGGTTTACGGCCTTGCGTAAGGGCCCTAAAGTTAACAACTTGGTGATTCTGGGGTTTGAACCTGGGACCTTCTGAACCATAGCTTGACGATTTAACCTCTGAGCTACCCCCTGCCCCTAGACAAATAAATGTTTTTATTTTATTTTTCCTTCCAGGTGAGATGAGGGCCCTGTATGTGTGTGCGCTGCTGCTGGTGTTTGGTTTAGCAGTGCTGTCATGTGACCACGGGCATCACCACGGGCACGGACACCACCATGGGCATCACCATGGACACCATCACGGGCACCATCATGGGCATCATCATGACCATCACCATGGGCACCATCATGGGCATCACCATGGTCACGATCATGGACATCACCATGATGGTGATGTGAAGATGTTTCATGGTGCGAGCAAATGGAGCGCAGAGGCAAATATGCCTCCTGGGGAAGAGGAGGAGGAGCTCCACCAGGGCCACGCCCACGAGCATGATCATGCTGACAATCATGAACCCGTCCACGAACATGATCATGAACCTGCTCAGGAACAAGCTCACGATCATGGACACGCCCATGGACACGCCCAAGAACACGGACACGCCCATGAACAAGCTCATGAACATGGACACGCCCACGATCACGGACACACCCATGGACATGACCATGGCCACGAACACAGACACTCCCACAAACACCCACACAGCTCTGTCAAACAGTCGCAGGCTGAGAGCCGTGACTCCGTGCAGTTGTGGATGCAGGTAAGAATATCAATAACAATCAGCGTTCACCCTGGAGACTCATTCAATGAACCTTAAACAAGCGTCTCTTTACACTAAACCTAACCGTATCTCACACGCACACGTCCCTGTTAGTGAGCCGTTACTATAGAAACCATAATGTATTAGAACGAGCGCATTAATATAAACCTGTGATGTCCTGCCGCTGCTACTGCTGTGCTTTTGTTCAAGCCTTCTGTTATAGAAAACTCCAGAATGTCTAAAACTCTTGAGTGAGTGAGAAAAACAGTGTGACGGAATAAGTAAATGAAATAATGCACCAAGTAAAAGTTGCAGTAAGAACAGTCAGTCACTAGATGTCAGCAGAGGTGCAGTTTTAACACCAGTGTCAATGAGACAGAAACGATTGAAAGATGAAAGACAGTCATGTTTAAACTAGAGCTGAGAGATGGATTCAGTGAGTTGAATCTACGATTTTTTTTTAGACAAAATTTGATTTCAAAATGATAATTTCTTTTAAATGACTTGAGAACGATAGAATCGATTTTCATTTTTCAACATCAACATTTTGCAGGCAGTGGGAGCGACGTTGCTGATCAGCGCGGCGCCGTTCCTCATCCTCTTCCTCATCCCGGTGCAGTCGAACTCGGATCAGCACCAGAACCTGCTGAAGATCCTGCTGAGCTTTGCGTCGGGGGGGCTGCTGGGGGACGCCTTCCTGCACCTCATCCCTCACGCGCTGGGTTAGTTAGTAACACACACAGGAGGGCAACCTGGACACAAACCATCAGATTTTTGCTGACTCACCTGCTTGGGAGACTAATCTCACACTTTTTTTTTTTCCCTCTCGATGTCCCTTCAATCCAGCACCTCACTCTCACCATGGAAACGAGGACGAATCAGCGAGCCACGATGAGTCACATGGCCATTCTCATGGTATGTATAAGGAAAAAAGAAAAAAATCAAAAAGGATGAGTCTGATAGCGAAGGAGATCATCTCACAATGTGTGTGTGTGTTTAGGTGCCGCACATGATCACATGATGTCTGTGGGTCTGTGGGTCCTGGGAGGCATCGTGGCGTTCCTGGTGGTGGAGAAGTTTGTGCGTCTGCTAAAAGGAGGGCACTCGCATTCGCACTCGCACGGTAAGATTCGACCACAGGAGAAATACTTTTGTTTTAGAAGTGCAGAATGTTTGCAGAACACGGATGAAAGATATATTTTGTCTTTGCAGGTCCTTCGAAATGCAAGGACAGTGACGGGGAGGAGCAGGAAAAGAAGGAAGGAGGGAAAAAAGATCAGAAAAAGGACAAAAAGGGGAAAAAAGCAAAAGAGGACAGCTCAGGTAAGAGACGCTGAAGCTTCAACAGCGAAGTTGAGGTAAAGTACCAGTTTTACATTTCTTGTTGTGATGACATCATCATTCCTCTCTCTCTCTCTCTCTCTCTGTAGATATTAAAGTATCAGGTTATCTGAACCTGGCTGCCGATTTCACCCACAATTTCACGGACGGCCTGGCCATCGGCGCCTCTTTCCTGGTTGGTTCTGCCGTCGGCGTGGTAACCACCATCACCATCCTCCTGCACGAGGTGCCTCACGAGATCGGAGACTTCGCCATCCTCGTCCAATCAGGATGCACCAAGAAGAAGGTGCGCAGATTCAGTGTTCTGATTGGTCAACTTTGGAGTTTTTAAAGCCCAGGGCCCGTATTCACAAAGCTTCTTAGAATTTTCTCAGATAGATTCTATCTCAGCTTAAAAAGTCCTAGCTGGGAGTCCTAGACTAAAAGTGATTTAGGAAACTTTTCAGAGCAACTCTGAGTAAGGAAAGTTACAAAAACCTTTATCTTAGTGAGGAGGTGTGGTTGACCCCGTTGCTGGGGATGATGCAGCAATTCAAGGACTGTGATTGGTTGATAAAAAAATCTGTAAAGGTCTTAAGTTTAAGTCTGTTTAAGTTGCACTTTTGAATGGTATGTAGCCAACAATTCAAGAGAGATGGAAGGAAGTAAATTAACAAGAAAACCAGATTAGACAGAAGAGCAGTGTTTACTTTTAGCTTGATGTTCAGTATTTTTAGAATATTTCTTCTTTGCTCCATTTTGTCCTCTGCTATAGAAACTCTTAAAAGTCCTTCTCTCTACTGTTAACACTTCTTACCTTAGGAGCTGTTTTTAGGTCTAAGATGTTTCGGGAATCATTTTTACCTTTACTAAATCTTTAAGATGTAGTCTTAAATTTAAGGTGAAATTCTAAGAAAATGTCATAATTCTAAGAATTTTCTTAGAATTTCATCACTATGAGCAATTTTTAAGTTTAAGAAGCTTTGTGATTACGGGCCCTGAAGATTTAAATCATCTTGATGACATGTCGAGTGTATGTGTCATCAGGTTTTCCTGATAATCATGGCATCTGAACAGCGTGAGAGAATGAACATGACGTTTAGATTGATAATGGATGGAGATTTTAATTTTAAATCGGTTAAACAAGTTAGTTTGTTAAAGGAACAATATATTATATTATTCAGTTTAATTATGTGTTTAGTCTGTAATAGAGTTTGGGAAAAATCGACTCAGTTATGAACCGTGATTCTTTTGTGTAGTGATTCACTATCGCACTTTTTTTCCTTTTTTAAAAATTTATAATAGAGATGACCAGTCGTTAGACCAGTGACTACAATTGTCTGGTTTTCAGTTTCACATATAAATGATTTGTACGGAGTGCAGGAGTTTCCGTTGGCGTCACATTATCATAAATCGCATGTGTTTAAAATCCTACGATCTGCCTTTCTCTCTCCAAACTTTGTGAGTGAATTAGTTGCAAACCCACTAATTACACACGCTTACACCAGTTTCAAATCACCGGCAGCGCTAATTAGCTAAAAAATCGCACGCACTCCGCACGCTCACTGTCGAGTTGAGTTTTTGAGATTTTGGAGGCGGTAAAACATGGCAGTTTCTTTACAATCTTTATAAAGTGGTGCACTCTGAACTGTTTTCACATTTTCATCCCATGTGGTAGGAGTGAATTATGTTCTAAGTTTGTTTGGAAATAATAATTATGGCGGATGATGTAACAATGTCGCTCAGTAACAGTGTAGGTTATTTGTTTAATTTAATTTGAAGTTAAATGTTAAACTCTTGTAGTTAGTTTGTAGTGTTTAAATGCTGCGTTTGGTTTTTAAGTGAGAAAAGTATTTAAATACTTGTTAAACATTTTAAACAAATTGAAGCCTTTAAATTTTAATGGTTTAAAATTGTGACAAAACCTGGTGGAAAAAGTCATATCGACTCAGGAGGTAACGGGTAAATCATATCCCTACAATATGGAGTATTTTAGGGATTTTTGGACCCGTTTCAGCACCTAGAACAAAACAATCATAAATGACATCATAAATGTATAAGTTCCAATTCCGTTATTATGGTCATGTGACCTCTCCGCTTTGTTACCCCCCCCCATTAGGCCATGTGTCTCCAGCTCCTCACTGCCATCGGCGCGTTAGCCGGCACCGCCTGCTCCCTGTTGGCTGAGGGCGTGGGTGCAGCCGCCACCGCCTGGATCCTGCCCTTCACGGCCGGCGGCTTCATCTACATCGCCACGGTGACGGTGCTGCCGGAGCTGCTGAGTGGCCGCGCAAGCCTGGGCCAGTCGGTGATGGAGGTCGCCGCCATGCTGTTCGGCGTCGGGATGATGGTGATCATCGCCGAGTACGAGTGAGACGCGGCGAGAGACTGAATTCTCAGGGGAAGACGAACAGAAAACCATGTGTAAATGTGTCGATGATTACAGTTGTGTGTGTGTGTGTGTGTGAGAGAGCCTTTGATAGAGAAGTGCACTAAAAGATACAAAGTCAGAGCTCATTTGTGTCCAAAAACGGACCAACATGATCACGTCCTCAGCTGAAACCACACACACACACACACACACATTTACACTTATTTTTCTGATTGCTATCCAAATGATGCACAATTTAAATTCCTTGAATTTAACGGCAAACGTCTGTGTTGCTTTCTGAAAACCGGAAACTCTCGCTGGCTCGCATTATTATAACACGAGAAATGTCCATATTAGTGTCCTGGATACCGCGTAGTGGACACATTCGCTTTGATTTGTACCTCTTTCCCAAAAGCAGTTTCTTCGATAATTTGTTCCTTCGATAATTTGTTTTTTTTATACACGTATTTTTATTTTTTTAAATTTTATTTGGGACAAATGTTGAATAATCGTCAGCGAATCACTGGACAATGAAAGGTGTGATATATTTAATGGCTTCAACGGGTTGTGTCCCATGTTATGATTGTCCAGCCCGCCCCAATAGACTTCAAAGTGGTAGTTGTATAATGACATATTGGTCAGCATCTGAAAAGCAAACACTCCTGTCCAGAATGAATCTGTCCCTGTCCCCTCACATAAAGAGTCTAATCTAATTAATCTAATGATTTTTTATTTTATTTTAATGTAATTCTCTATAATGATGTGATGAGGTAAGAGCTAATCTTCACACCCTGTTAATTTTATTTAGTTTTTTTGTGTCCTCCACCTTCAGGTCACTGTGACTAAAATGACCTGTCTAGTTCTCTAATATGGATATGTATCCTTTTCACTTTCGTTTTTGGTTGCCGGTTCGAGCCAGCCCATGCAACATGCAGTAAAATGTAATGAGCGTACATCCAGCATTACAATGTACACCCCCCCCCCCCCCCCTTCAGAGCTGAACCTTTTCTGTGTCTCTCACAGGACGTCATTTTATTTTATTTTTTGTTACGGTTTTTGATATTCGTACCTTTTTGCGGTTACTGAACAGTCTGTTTTGTTTGTGCCGAGAATCAATTCTAAAATGTTGAATCAAGTGACGATATTTATTCAACACACTATATGGCTATTGAGGATGATATAAATATTGCCACCCTCTCTTGTTCTGTTTGTGTGGTGGACGGATCATACTGTCATAACTAACTGATTAAGCCTTTTATTGTAGTTCATAAAGTGATCACTTTTAATTACTGTGTATTTACAGTAAATACACTACCTTACAATACTGTATTTAAGCTAACTGACCTTAGCTAGTTGAGCTAGCATGTCCGGTTATCTTAGCCACCTTATCGACTGACATGTCCACCATAACAACGGTGTGTTTCAAAACGTTGGAATAGACATTTTAGAATTCGTGATCGGCACATGCCTACATGTAGTCTGTCGCCTTGTGTTCTACTTTAAGTTTTTATCTGTGCATGACTGTCACAAATGTCTCCGAATCATTCCTTTCATGTTTTTTTTTTTTTTTTTAATTGTTATATAAAGTCAACATATCGTGTCCTGGTGTTCTGTGGTATATATACTAATGAACTGTTTCAGGATTGAAAGGTCATGTTTATCACATCTAAAGAATAAGTATGATATGAAATGACGAGGGGGTAGACGCTGTGACCCGAGTAAGTATGCAGGAAACAACGGTATAAAAAAAAATAGTAAAAGAATAAAATATTAAGAAAACTAAGAATTGAATGAAACAATGAAATAAAGAGAACAAGATCGAAAGGTAGCACCATGTGGAACTGAAGAGATGTTGTGGAGGTGTACTAAAGTGACTTGGTAGTTACAGGAGTTCATGATTCTAAAGCACTGTGGGTAAAAGCGCCCCCTGAGACGTAAGCATCCAGAACAAGCCAAGCCTTAGTGAGGAGAGGCTTTGAACGTGATAGAAGGTTGTTTTGTAGGAAAGAAAGTATTTGAAGGTGCAACTTGTCTACAGCTAGGGGGCACTCTTATTAAAATACTTTTGTGGTAACTAAAAAAAAAAGGAATAATAAAATAACGCAAATAACTGCGTATAAAAGTAAGGTTGCAACTTGTAATTCTCTATGACCACAACCACAGAAAAATGTACATCTGCTTTAAATGTCAACTCCTTACCTTGGGATGGACTCCTCAACTACCATTTCTTTTCCCATTTAATTAAGGGGCGACATTAAATGTTGGATTTCCTTCTATATTTTTCTTATTTTGAGTGTAGTGTCAGTTGATAAAATGAAATCTACAACACTGACCCTAACCTTTATGCCATATGCCCCAAGTCAATGCACTCATTTAATGCATTTTGGGTTCTAGGTGTAAATTTTTATAATGTGTAGTCTTATGTAGTTCTGTGTTGTTTTATGTAGCAGCAGAAACATTGGAGAAATGTTTTGTTTCACTTGGAACTGTAATACCTTATGTGGTTGAAATGACAAAAGCCACCATCAACCTCCTGTTTACATGGTAAAACCATGAGAGACAGATGAGAGATGGTGTCTCACCTGCTGCTGGATGCACTGCCAAATAGTCCTATGCCTGTGAGGCTGGAATGCTTTAGTGAGAAATGCTGGCAGGGTAGCATTGGACCCATTACATCATCATCTTCTCTGTTAGTCAGGTGGTAAACTGTTGTGGCACATTAAGCTTGATGAGGTCGTTAGTTCATGCTCTGCCAGCAGCCGTCTGGTCCCAAAACGGGTCCCAGAGATGCTGAAGGAACTCAAATGTACAGCTGCAGTCACTGATTTCCATCCATCCATGCTGTTCAGAGGTGCAACCAAAATGTTGAAGAACTGAGCTTGGCTTTCCTCCAATAGGAAGCTGTAGCAGGCAGACCACTGCAAGACTGTCCAGTCCCATGCTTCAGGGTCATGCTCAGTGAACGCTTTGGGCTATTCCTGTGGTCGCGTCTTTTTGAGAGTGATCACAGTATGAATTCGGTTTACTGTGTAATTTCAGGGAAATGTGAATACAAATATCATGGGTAAAATTTCATATTAATGATCTGAACTCCATAGTACGTTAGACTGAAGTGAAATTGAATTTTGATAAAAATGCTGGTGAAATCTGATCAATCTTAATATAATTATAATAAAGTAAATAAAAACACATTCCAAGATGATTTGACTAAAATAACTGATCTGAACAAATCTTTATTGTTTACTTATTTCATATTCTGTTTATCTGAAAATAAGCAGCTGCATGTTAGTGGTGTCTCAATCACTAACTACCAGAGGCTACAGGTAGTAAAACAGAAACAATGCTCCAAGGTCCCTCAAAGGCCCACAGGCCATCCCACAGCGCTTGGAACCGAACTCCTAGAGTCCTAACAAACACCCAAGCTCCCAGTGCACCCTGAAAGGCCCACAGGACACCCCAAGCTACATGCTGATAAAACCAGAGGCCACCTATCTTGTTGCTCAGGCCCTTAAAGGGCACCAGACTCTCAGTGGGCAAGTCGCCCACTTTATCGCCACACAGTCAAATTCAGACACAGTGGTTTATAAGTCTTGGCATATTTGCACACACATAAGGGAATATTCAAGTGTTAAACATGGTCCTGGTAATTCTCTGGGCTTCACAATGCCATATGCCTCACTGTGTCAATCCCATGGGCCTGTGGGGGAAAAAAAAATCAAAAGATTTGTTTCTCAATATGGATGTGTGTGAAAATGTGTCTGATGTCCTGTATTTATTTTTTTGACCCACAACTAGCACATGGCACTGTATAGCACAGATAACTCTGAGGAGAGGAAACCTTACTTTAATTAGCATCTTGATGCAATCCATTATCAATGCTCCATGCTGGATCTTCAGGTTATAGTGAGCCTTCTGTTCTTGTTCTTTCTCCTAAAACACAGTCATGGAGAAGAAAAGGGTTCATCAATGTTTGCAACTACAACAAGCCACTTCCATGCATCACAACATCTAGCATCTCATATTAAAAGTTTAATTTGTAAATGTTGGTTCACATTCCAAAGGAATGATGTAATACAAGGATTGCCTTACCTGCTTCAGAGTTTCACACGTCTTCTCCGTATCAGAGAGTTTTTCCTCCAGCTCCCTAATGTTGCATAGAAGATTGTGTACCTGGTACTTCACTTGAAGGTCATCTTCATCCAAGTGAGCATTCCACTTAAATGCTTTCTCATACTGAAAGTACAACAACCAAAGTGTGTTGGTTTTATTTATTTCAACACACATACACACAATTGTTGTCACAATTTCACTTATGGCTTCATGAGAAGAAAACTGTACCATTGGAAACTTCTTGTTGTTTGTTAAAATCATCAGATTATACTGTGAATATGGAAGATGGGGAGATTCCTGCTCCTTCATGCTCTCCAAAAACAGCCATGGAAGAGGTGAGGTTCAAATTTTAGTGCTTAATGTTCACATCTAAACTACTTCAATTTTGTTTATTTAAAAGTCAGCACCTTAAAGCAAAACCAATCAAGTCAAGTTATAGCTTATGTAGTAACTCATCATAAATCCTCACATTATTCTAAAAGGAACTGCTACTCGATTGGTGTTAAATGAGGAGAGAAAAGAAATAAGTAACCAGGACCCTTCAGCATGTAGAACAACACAAACATGAAGAGTCTTCATACACAGCTCACAGCAGCAGTCTTTGTTTAAAGCTTGATTATTTGCTTCTAAATATTCATATGAAAAATATCCAGAGACTTAATCACTTTTCTGACCCACAACAGACATGCAGTGTATTACAGCAGTCATGGTTAGTCAAAGTGAAAAACATACAGGAAATGTACTAAAAAAAACATTTTTTTCTGCATTTCATTCTACTGTAACTTTAGGTTGTTGTGTGCTTGCTGGACTTCCTCATAGTCTTAAATCAGGCTATGAGGGGACAAAGAGTCCAAGACTTTTTTAAGATTAATATTTACATTTAGAACGCATCCCTTTCATTCAATAACAAATGAGCATCTTGTAGTAAAAATGCATTTCATTTTAGTTAAGAACACAAAAGCCTGTGCTGGAACTCATCATGCAGCAACAACAACAACACAAGGCCCTAAAGCACCTGCTAAATATACAGTAAGAATTTTTGTAACTTACTGAGTTCATGTTATTACACTTCCCCGTGGTCTCAGTGAGCTCTAGCTCCAGTTCATGCACTAACGCTAACAGTATGTTCACTTCAGCTTTCAGGTCAGTCTGCTCAGTCACCAGCTCAGCATTAGTGGCCTGCAATGCTTGGTTTTTCCTTGAAAGTTCAGCCCGAGATGCCTGGAAGTTCAACAACCAAAGCTTATTGATATTATTTACTTCTACAAACACCGCCAGACATGTAAAGACGGGACATGTCA
>JAOVVA010000010.1:20620328-20652692 GCA_028565275.1 Leiocassis micropogon | reverse complement strand
TAGTGTTCATACAAATATTTACACATTAAGTTTACTGAAAGTAAAAACAGTTGAAAGTCAGAGGACGTTTCTTTTTTCGCTGAGTATAGATGACAGTTCTCTCCTTTACACCATCCCCACCATATGTAAACACACACATTTCACATGGCTACTATTATTGCTAGAGCTGGCATAACATCAGTAAATGAATTATTAATAAGCATGACAGATAATGCAAGGAAATTTGAATAAAACAACTATCAATTGCCTGTGGACATGGACTTCCAAACCAACAAGTCCAGAAAAAATAGATTAAATTAGCAGGGTTCCTTGAACCCAACAAACTTTGTTACACATTTCCCAAACCCAACAAGGTTCCCTAAACAGAAGGGTTCCCCAAACCCAACAAGGTTCCCTAAACAGAAGGGTTCCCCAAAACCAACAAACTTTTTGTTACACATTTCCCAAACCGACAAGGTTCCTCAAGCAGGAGGGCTCCCCGAACCCAACAAGGTTCCCCAAGCAAGAGGGCTCCCTGAACCCGGCAAGGTTCCCTAAAAAGATGGGGTCCCCAAAAATCAACAATTGTATAAATGTACACGGATCAGCCATAATATATAATGAGAATAATAATGAATGGGTCCCCTTTTGCCACCAAAACTGTGATGCACTGTGTGTTGACACATTTCCATCAGAATCACCATTAACCATTCCAGCAACTTGAACTTCAGTAGCTCTTCTATTGGATCAGACTTCAAGGGCCACCCTTTACTTACCATGTGCATCAGTAAGCCTTGACAACCCATGACCCTGTCACTGGTTTTCCTTTCTTGTATCAATTTTAGTTTGTCTTGACGACTGCAGCCTGCATCCCACAAGAAATTCAAACAACTGGAGTTGCTCATATCCAGTTGTCTGGACATCACAATTTGGCCTTTGGCCTTTTACAGTATCTTTAGTTACACTATTTCTAGGATCGCTCCAATCAGGGTTTTTGGGGCAGGGGGCCTGGAGCCTATCCCAGGAGACTTGGGGCACAAGACGGAGTACACCCTGGATGGGGTGCCAATCCTTAGCAAGGCACACACACTCATTTACACACTGCGGACAATTTAGAAATGGCAATTAGCCTAATCTGCATGTCTTTGAACTGTGGGAGGAAACCTGAGTACCCGGAGGAAACCTACCAAGCATGTGGAGAAAAGGCAAACTCACAAGGTGGAAATGCTGCACTCGGCATTATTATTTCTGTGAAAATGGTTTTAGCCTTTTTACTCTCTGCAGAGTAAGCCTCAAGCTTTTTGAACACTTTTGCTATAGGTGACTGAGGAGGACTGACTTACAAGAGTTAACTACTTACTTTGCGGATAAATTTTCATACTCAAATTATTCGCGCTGCATTGTTCTTAACCAGGAAATAAGGGCTGTTGTGTTAAAGCTTTTGGCAGACGTTCCCCCATGGGGTTTTGCTTTAGAAAAAGCTTTGCATATTGCAAATTTTACGTCTTTTAAAGAGACTTGGTAATATTCCCAAACTAGTGACGGCATGTTCATTCGGCTGTTGGCTGTTGCATTTTGCGTCATCACAATACTGTAGTATCGGTTTATGTGATCGTCCAGTTGAAAGAGAACTGATCTGTAACAATTAACTGATTATCAAAGCACATTTAAATATCTAATTACAATGGCACCTGGAAGCGGGTGGGATGTTCTAGGCAGCAAGATAACATTTTGTCCCTGAAGTTGGTGTGTTGGAAGCAGAAAAAATCTGCAAGTGTAAGGATTTGAGCGACTTTGACAAAGGCCAAATTGTGATGGCTACGGTGTACTCTGTACCAAACTTTTGGTTGCAGAATTGGAACCTACTCAATATGAGGCTGGTTATGTTATGTTATGGCTGATCGGTGTGCATTGATACACTTTGGGGAACTTTGGGGAACACTGTGTATATGTCACATGTTTCCCAAACCCACAAAGTTCCGAAAAACTGATGGGTTCATCAAACCAACATAGTTCCTTGGTTAGAACAATTATAACTAATATTGGTTTCCAAAACCACAAGCTTCCCTAAGCTAAATTATTTCTAAACCAGTTTTCCCAGCACCAACAGATGAATGTCAAACCAAAAATACCCAAAACTCACTCACTTCCCCAAACGTATGGTGAACGAAAGTGGCTTTCAGAAGCAACAAAGTCCTATAAAACCAGCTGGGCTTTAAGAATCAGTGTAATTTTTTAAACATGTAGTTCCTCTAACAAAAAGGGCCACTACAGTGACGGGTTCCTCAAAGAGACAGGGTTCATCATGGGTTAAAAACATCACTATTACTGAGCCACACACATGAAGCTCAGATTCTAGAGCTGATGCCATTCATTTGATAAAAATGATACAGAAAAGATCCCTGATATCACTGTGATTAAAAGTAAATGTTATGAGTGTTCTTGCAGTTATTTTTATTTCTTATGCTTTGGTGTATTGTACACCACAGTCATGCTGAGAGAGAGAGTGTGCAAGCTGATCCAGCAGGATGAAATTGTTTAGTGATGCAGGAATTAGAGCTGACCGGATGAACTCCCTCTGCTCATCAAAGGTATGGGGATGTGTGTGTGTGTGTGTGTGTGTGTGTGAGAGAGAGAGAGAGAGAGCGAGAGAGAGACAGAGATGCAAGATAAAACAGCTGAGGACAAAGCATATCCTTTAGAGTGAGATGGTTTTCAGACTTCAGTATTTCTCTCCCCTCCCCACACACACACAGTATAATCTAGAGGCTTTATAACAGTCATGAAGGTGTGGTACTAGCAAAAAAAAAAAAAAAAAACTAAATGATCCAGGCATGCAGCTTGAACAATGTTAAAACTATTAGCTCTGGTTATTTGAACCTCACAATGCATCAATAAAGAAGCACACACATTTACACACCAAACATCTGGAGCAAAAGGGAAAAATATGGACATTGTGTAATCTGATCCATATTTTTTTCTTCTTTCCTTGCAAAGTTGCAGAAGATTAAGATATGCAAAAACAATAGTCTTTAAAACTTACAACAACAAAAAAACTAATTTCAAAAGAACTATATTTTAACCCAATATATTTATGTTTTCGTTATTTCAAAGAAAACATCAAACACACACACACGCGCGCGCGCTACACTGTAACAGAGGACAACACTAAGCCATGCTGCGCTTTGATCTGCTCACTGCAGCGCTACACGCGCACTTTGAAATGTTTGTGAAGTTTTAAATATTTACAGAGCGTTCTAATTAACTGTTACTTTTACTGACGGTGCAAAACCCCGTGTAATGATCTGATCACCCGACGTCTGATCTTACCTTACACACAACTACAGCCTCGCTTTGAATCCTCATGAATCTGAGACATGTCCTCTCCTCCTGCACCCACAGAGCCCGTTATCCCCTCTATAACTATATGTCTCTGTCTCTCTCTCTCTCTCTGTCTCTCTCTCCCTTTTGTCGAGATCTCCCCCTCTCTCTGTCCACTCCTCCTTCTCCTCTAAACATTCCACTAACTCTCTTTAGATTCAGTGAATCGATTCCTTCGCGTGTAGTGACTCTATTCGGGAGTCGATTCGTTTTTGTTCTACTCGCCTGTCTCATAAGAATGAGCCGTAATTAAATTCAATTAAACCCTCACGCGGTGATATATGAACACTTGGGTCATTCTACTGTACAGAAGTCATTTAAATGAACATAACACACACATTACTTGTATAGGTTTAGAAAATACTTACAGCCAAAACGCAGTATTGGTGCTGATTTTATATATTTTTATGTTATACATATGATACAGAAAATGTGTGTGGCCAAAGAAGCTTAAATTCTGAAGTTTATGCAACATGGCAGTGAACAATCTTGATTCCCTAAAAATTTCAAGTGGCTAACTTTGGCCGGTATGGAGAGATGATTTTATATGCGCCCCAAAAATGGCCATTTCTCAGCGTTATACTATCTCGCATCAAACAAATAATCACTTTATCATATTTATAATAATCATTCATAATAATTAAATTATTCATATGTCTTTACGAGCATTGATTCTAAAATTAATGCAAGCTTCTCGAAGCATATGACCTGTAAAAAATGTAGCTTAAATTAAAGTATTCTGTGCAAAATTTGGGGGGATTTCCCCCCCCCAAAAAAATCTGTAGTGTCCGTAACCATGTCAAATTCATGTTGTGGTATCTTATCAATTTTGCATTTTAGAATAATACACTTTTTCAGGTTTATGTCTTTTTATGTGAGATCTAAATTGGCCAAGTTTCATCTGAATGACAGTTAAGATCGTTGAAAGATTTGAATGTTAAAAAAAGTTATAAAACATACAAGGGCATGAAATTGTAGTTAGCAAATGTGTTTCTTTTTATCTGATTAAAACATAAATGTGTACGGATATTTACAAAAAAAAAAATGAAATCATTGATTGAGAAAAATGGTGTTATATGATCTTATCTGGAAATTCACGTTTTCACCTAAGTTAGCACCGATACTATATATATGTGTGTTTGGGCAAAAACCTTTCTTTAATACATATATAGATTTCAATCAATAATTGTTGACCAAGATGCCGGTGCAGCGGCACAGCGCTTCTCAGTTGAAGCGAGGCTGCAGGGCAGATGCACTAGCTAGGCTAAGTAGGCAGCCACACAGACCACCGCTTATGTAAAATGTGCTACTAGGGGAGCAAACACACTAGACGAGGTCTACTCGAACATCAAGCTAGGCTACAGGGCCAGACTACTACCACACCTCAGCCAATCTGACCACATGTCCTTACTTTTAGTTCCTGCATATGCTCCCCTCATGAAAACTGATCTCAAAATAAAAAAAGATTTACTAAGAACTGCATAAACATTGTCACTGTGGACAAACGCATCTGGGTTGAACCCAAAAGCCCTGGATAAACAGGGAGGTCCGACAGCTCCAGAAGGAGAGGAACACTGCCATCAAGTCTGACAGGGCTCTCTACAGTTCAGCCAGAGCCAACCTAAAGAGAGGCATTAGAGAGGCCAAGTTGGGCTACAGGAGGAGAACCGAAGACCATCTGGACAGTAACAACAGTAGGCAGGTGTGGCAGGGAGTCCAGCATCTCACCAACTACAGGACCAGTGTCTGCACTGCTGTTGGTGATGCCTCGCTGGCAGAGGAGCTGAATCACTTCTTTTTGAGGTGGATCAACCAGATGCAGCCACACTTTCACCAGGGGCCCATGAAGAGTGGACAGTGGAAGAGTGGGAGGTGAAGCATACCCTGTGAACCGTAAACACTAGGAAGGCTGATGGACCTAATTGTGTCTCTGGACAGGTGCTGAAGGACTGTGCAGACCAGCTGGCTGGAGTCCTCACCAGTATTTTCAACCAATCCCTGTCTCAGTCCACTGTCCCACCCTGCCTGAAGTCCATGACAGTAGTTCTCTTGCCCAAAAATCCCAGATCACTTTCAGTTGTGGTGATGAAGTGCTTCAAAAAGTTGGTATTCTCATTATTCCCACCATCTTTTCCCACACACCAGTGTGTATACAGGGTGAACAGTTCAACAGAGGACGCCTTAGTGACAGTTCTCCAGGCGGCGCTGTGGTGGAAGGAAACACAGGCGCTTAAGAGGAAGAAAACAAACATTCTACCGCTGCTCATCAGCGGGGATTGTGTGGGGAGGGTTCCGTACTTCCGCTTCTTGGGAGTACACATTGAAGAGGATCTGAGCTGCTATGTAAACACCTCGGAGATGCTAAAAAAAGGGCCTGCAGTGACTGCACTTCCTGAGAGTGCTGAGGAAGAACAACATCTCCCTGACACTGCTGGTGAAAAGCATCAAAAGATGTATGATCAAAGTGACAAGACATTTCCTCGAACTTGGCCTTTAAAAATGAATGCTACAATTATAAAAATATTGAACATCACAATAAGAAAATATATTTTATGATGAAAGTATATACAATTGGCCAAAACCTGGTATCGGTGCTAAAACGTGTATCACTTAAGTGAAAAAGAGAATTTTCAGACAGCATCATATCAATTTTTCATAATACTTAGTGCTTCTTATCTCCTGATCCAGGCTTCATTTTTGGAAATATGCATGCACATTTATATTTTTACAAGATAAAAAGAAATTCAATTTCATGCCTTTTTATGTCAGTAGTGTTCGTAACTTTTTAAAATTCAAATCTTCCAATGATCCTAACTGTCATTCAGATAAACTTGGCTAACTTAGATTTCACATGAAAAGACATAAAGCTGACAAAGTGTATTATTCTAAAATGCCAAATTGTTAACATATTGCAACATAAATTAGACATGGTTACGGACACTACAGAATTTTTTTTTTTTTTTTTTACATTTGAAGCGTTTACCAAAAACTCTCATGCAAGGCACTGAGGTGCCACTGTTAATTTAATGGTATATGTGTTAACAATAATTATTGGGGAGATTAAAAATGGCTATTTTTTCAATTGTTTTATGACCACATAATATATGGTGTGTGTCTAATTTGGAGCATTTAAACAAAACTACCATTAGCTACTGTTAGTAATTTGGGGGATAAAAGTTTAAACAACAATTTTTACAGGTCATATTCTAAAGCTTACATTAATTTTAGATAATTATTGTTTGAAGTGAGACAGTATAACAGAAAAAATGCCATTTTTGGGGCACACGTATAAAATCATTTCTCCAAAACGTGAAATTTTTAGGGAAGCAAGATTGGTCACTTACATGTTGCATAAACATTAGAAGTAGCTTCTTTGGCACAAACAGTTTCTGTATTATATGTATACCTTAAAAAAGAAATAAAATCAGCATCGATACTGTGTTTTGGATGTTTGTCTGTACAATGGTCAGAACTTTACATTTCATACATTGGAGGACTTGAAACCAGTCTCAGGAAAAATTCTGGCTGTCCTAGTAGAATTTGTCACAGCATAAAGCCAAACTGGCTGAACATACTGTAAGTTGAAATCATTACTGTTTACTGTAAGTGGTACTTCTTTTGTGTCGTCAGCCAAATACATCATTGTACAGAAAAAACCTTCCTTTTATATATGTAGATATAAATTACGAAAGTGTGATTTGTTCTTATGAATCAGTTCCTTTAGGATTGGTTGATCTCTTTATGAGAGTCGCAATGAATTGATTTCCTATTTTGATTCAATTGAACTAATTTGCGTGCAGTAATGATTTTCTCTTCCCCTCTACCAGGATTGTGTTTTTTTGTTTGTAGAATTTGTACTTATGTTGAAAATACTTGATAGAAAGCTGGGTCAATCTGGAAACAGCTGCTGGTGTGTGTGTGTGTGTGTGTGTGAACAAGGCCACTTTGTTTACACTGTTGGAAGTAATGGGCTCATATCATTTGAGGTGACAGATGGTGCAGGGTTCAATTGGTACCGTGGTCACTACTGCCCCCTAAAGGGGACACACACACACACACACACACACACACTCACACACACCTACCTCTATGTCCATCTTTCTTCACGTTTGTAATTGTCATTCTACACTACTTTCTTTGTTTCCATCGTTTCGTCACCCACCCATCCATCTTTATTTGTTTTTGTGCTTTTCCTCTTTCTTGTTCTATCTATTTTTCTTTACCCGCATGCTACCATTACCTGTGAATGGAGTGTGTGTGAGGTCAACTTGCTACCACTCCTCATGCTGCTCCAATGTTTCGGCAGCCCTTAATTCTGCCTGTCGTATGTGCTGCCTATGAGGAAGACCTGTGACAGAAAACATCTGTGCAACACCAGCAGCAGGCCAAACAGAACTTCTGTAACATATTTATATTGATTTTCTTTCTTTCTTTCTTTGTCTCTATCCATCTATCTACATGCCCTCATCCAGAGCAACTTACATTTTATCTCATTATATACATTAGCAATTGAGGGTTAAGGGCCTTGACCAAGGGCCCAACAATGGCAACTTTGTGGTCATGGGATTTGAACCTGGGACCTGCCGAACCGTAGTTCAATACTTTAAGTAAGAGTAAGATACTCTGCCCATCAAAAAAAAATTATTACTTCTATGTACCTAAGCAGATAGTTAAGAGCCTTCCATTGGGTAATTACTGCAGTGATTAAATTTTTTTAGCTGGCAACAAGTCATTACCCCATTTACATTTAGGCATTTGGCAAACGGTATCTTATCCAGAGTCTCTTACAAAAGAGCTTTGAAATTTCCATCATTGGATAGATTCTTACTCTAGTTTCTTGGTTACTGACTAAGTACACTAAGTACACACAAACACTGTTGGGAAGTTTTTTTTTTTTACCCAAATATTTTAGAAACATAGGTCTTTAGTTGTCTCTTAAAGATTGCCAGTGACTCAGTTGTAAGGTGGAAGTTCATTCAGGTGCCAGAACAGAGAACAGTCTAGATGCATGTTTTTATCTTTCCTTGAGAGATGGTGGGACCAGGCGAGCAGTGCTGGAGGATCAGAGGGAACATGGTGCGGTATGTGGTGTGATTAGCGCTATGAAGTGGGTGGGTGCTGAGTCGTTTTTAGCTTTGTACACCAGCAGCAGTGGTTTTAATTTGATGCGGGCAGCTACAGGAAGCCAGTGGGCTGAGCAGAGAAGTAGAAGGTGGTGTGGGAAAACTTGGGAAGGTTGAAAACGAGACGTGCAGCTGCGTTCGGGATCAGCTGCAGGGGACGAACGGTGGACCTGCTGACGACCTGCTATCCAGGATGCGATGTTGTATCCCAGTCGGTAATCCTCACATGCTTTAAAGAGTCTATCATTGTTCCTGTACCAAAGAAACCCCATCCTGCTTCCCTCAACGACTATCGCCCTGCAGCCCTGACTTCAGTAGTGATGAAGTGATCTTCGTCATCTCTTCACTACCGGACACACTGGATCCATTACAGTTTGCATACTGTCCAAACCACTTGTGGCAGGATAAGTGAAGCTTTTCCTTCCTGCTTTTGGTTGACTGGTTGCTTATTGATTGTCTTATGTGGGGAACTATACTGTATAAAGTGGTTGTTGGTAAGGTGGTTTGGTGTCACGAGTCCCGCCCCTTTAGTTCCGGCGTATGTGTCCAGGTATGTGAGTCAATGTTGGCAGAATTTGGAGTTACGCACCGAAGCTCATATTGGCGTGTTTTTCTTTTAGCACGGCCTCTTGAAGCCTCGTGGCTAGCATTTGGCTAAGGTTGCTCCGCTGCAGAGTCTGAGCGTCAAGCGAGACTGAGTCAGTACAACAGATACGGGTTCCAGAAGTGTTTTGTTCCTCCGGTAAACTTACTGTCTCTCAGTCTGGACTAAATGAGCCCTCAGCCTCCCAGCACATGGTTTGTCTGCCTCACTGGCTGGATCTTAGAATTAAGTTGCACGGTATGTGTTTTTTAATTATTTGCGTCGATGTTTGGATTATTTTATTCATGAGCAATCATTGTGTTTTCTATTTTGTTTTAATGGTAATTTTGTTGTACAACAGACTAGTGGTGTCGCAACGTTGATTAGCTTCCCGTGATGGTGCTACGCGGGAAACATTATTGGAGGACACTGCTGTTTTGCCTTAAATATTGTTTTTTTCTTTAAACTTTGTCACTTTAAACTGCTGTTTTGTTTTGCTGTTTTGCTTTAAGCTCTGTTTTGTGTTAAACCTCTATTGCTTTTGCATTTCTGCTGTTTCAAGCTTTATTTTATTTATTTTTTTTTTCGAAGCTTTCTCTTGCTGTTTCTCTGCTTGCTTTGCTTTAAAACTTCGCTTTGAATGTTAGTTTATTTCTTTATTTCTCTGCTCCTTTTTATGGTACTGGTATCTGTGAGTGATAGTATTTGTCCAAGAATATAATCTGATCTCTGTTTGGCACAGGAGCGAGAGCTCCTAAGTCAAGAGTCTTGGTGCTGGTGCTTTTCCGAGTGTGTGGAACGCGTCCATGATCGAAGGGTGCTTTGCTGTGTAGGCCGGACTTTAAATCTTTCAACTCTTCAGCGGTCAGAGTGGGAATTATGTTACAATGCGCTGTGTCGACTACACTTCAGCATTTAACACTATTGTTCTCTCCACACTCACCACCAGGCTGGAGGACCTGGGACTCTGCTCATGTATGTGTCAGTGGCTCTCCACTTTCCTAACTGACAGACCACAGGCAGTAAGGATGGGCAGACATGTCTCAGCCTCCCTCACCCTCAGCACTGGAGCCCCCCAGGGCTGTGTTCTAAGCCCCCCTGCTGTACTATCCACCAATGACCAGGGCCCGATTTTAGGGGGGAATGCGGGGGGGATGGAGTCCCTATCCCTCAAACCGTCCCCTTCGTAAAACCACCATCCCACTTACCATCCCCTTTAGATCAATATTGTTGTGTACTACAGTATGTAAAATTTGTCATGAAAATGAAATCTCAACTTTCTACGTATGATACTTTTTGGACTAATAACGGCGATTAGCCAGTCAGAATTCAATATTGTAATACACTGCTCAAGTTTGCAGCATTTTTCGCGCTGTTCGCATTTTCGCAACGGTCAAGAAAACAGTTCAAGCACAGCTTTTGACATATTTTAAAAAGAAGAGCCCTGAAGGTATGATGCATACACACAAATCCTCTCAGCGGACACGCGATGAAAACAAAGCATTTCAGTTTAACACAGGAGTTTTCCAAAGGACTGACAGCTTTAATGATTATAAAAGACGAGTTCTTTACCCAATTTGTGTAATTTCGTTCTCAATTTAAAGAAGAGGCTTATTTGACTTTGTGGCTTCATGTTTGTGTAGTTTTTTTTAAATTTATTGTACTCTTATCCTCCCCGGATGAAAGCCATAGAAAGGATAAAATGATAGTTTTGACATGCATGTTTAAGTGCATGTGTTTTGTTTTGATCTCTTTTGGCTCCAAGTTGATTTCATTAAGCTTTCATTTTGTAACTAAAACTATTCTTACAAATTTGATATTATTTCCCAATTATTTGGTTTGGTTAGTTGTAGGTCCATAATGCCAGGATTCATCAAACTCAAATTGTAAAAGAGTGGTTCAGGGAGGATGAGACCACAAGGATTGGCCATCTCAGAGTGCAGACCTTACCCCCATTCAGAATCTTTGGGATGTGCAAGAAAAGGCTTTACACAGCAGTACGAGTCTCTTGTCACCAGTGCAAGATCTATCCAGAATAAAAATTAATGTGACTCTGGGTGGAAACAAACGGTGTAACATTGCATAATCTTATTAAATTCTATAAGTTTATCGGCTGTAACGAAGGCAAAAGGTGGTCCAATGGAACATTAGACTGTGCGACTTTTTTGTCCTTGCAGGATATTAAATAATAAGAGAGAGAGAGAGAGAAGATGTGGGGATGCTGACAAAGTGAGTGTTTAAAGCTGCTATGACATTGGAGAGAACAGGAACTAACTTGCTTCCAGAGCATTAAATGTTTCGATAAACAGATAAAGAAAGCATATGACATGCAGTCTGAGGGTTCGACTGCTTCATGACGAATCAGCTCTGCAGGAGGCCACATCACCATGTCACTGATTATTATTATTAACAGCACAGAGTGTGTTTAACTGGCTGTGAGATTCAGGTGAGAATCAGATCTGTTGCTAAAACCTCATGCTGTTTAAATTGTCTTCCTGCTCTCATTTATTATTTAATTTAATTAAACATAAAAAAAAAAAGAAAACACATTAATGTTTACAGCTACAGTGGAGGCTCGAGATGTTCCCAGTGTGAGAACAATTGTAGCATAGTGTATTCAGTTAACCACACACACTGGTCGGCTCAGCTGGTGAATGGGAGGAATTAATTTGAGGGAATTGTGCACAAGATCTTGTTTTCATCAGCAGTAAACAGAGAAACCAGGAGAGACAGAGACAGGACTTGAGTAAAACTAAATGAGAATTTTTTTTCAAAAATTAATTTTTGTGTCCTGAAGTTTGAAGAGACATGTCCAGCTCCGCAGCACTTCTCTCGCTCGTCTTGCTCAGTCTTCTGCCTTCCACAGGTACGATCTGCATGACACAACCACTAAACACACACCCATCGCTTTCGTTTAGGTCCGGAGTCAAATCAAAGCATGATGTTGTGTAAGGTGCGGCGGAAAATAAGGGCCGCCTGACTGGGTGGCGTGATGCTGAATTGATAAGAATATTGACTTATATTGTTTTATTTCAGGTGCTTTAATTCAGCAAGACGAAGTAATTGATTTTTACACTTGTGTATTCTTGTATATCACTTTTGCATTGAAGTTAAAGAAAAAAAAAATAACGACAGAGCTAATTCGCAGGCAAGGAAAAATAACTAAAAATGTAAAGAACTAGTGCGATCCATTACATGCACATTACAAATCATAACATGGTTTAATTTTTTTTTTCCAGATCTATAAAATCTTGGAAATGATACACAATGTGCATTCATGGTTCCTTGAGTTCAAGCTTATAGACATCCTGTAGAACCCGGGAATATATAGCCGAACAGACATTATATCAAACTCACGGCACACACTACACTGTGCAGTCTCTGTACACATGTCGACCGTGATGTAAGTTTATTTTAGAGGTATTTTTTTTCTCCATATTTAAAAAAAAACAATGCCTGAAGTCATGATCATCACACTGCTGCAGCTGGGAATTTTTTTTTTTTTTACCATGGATGTGGTGTGGAGCGAAACATCACATCTCAACCATTTATTAATTAAATAGTCCATGTGCTGAACAAGGCACATTTTTAAAAAGGTCATAATTTAAATACTCCTACAGAATGAGGAATCTCATAAATGGTCTAGTGTGACTGAAATGTTGTGAGTGGAAGCTGAACAGCATGAGTGAGGACAAAGATCTTCTCTGTACACAATTTAACTCTTGTTTAAGCCGAAAGTGGGTGTGGCCTACATTAGACTTTAATTATTGTTCTATATTTTCATAAGCCCTGTGCTTCACTGAACAACTTCACTGAACAACACTGAGGAAGGACAGGGTTGTGGCTAAAAGTTGTTCACAAAATATATTAATGCAAAGCAATTTAATAATATGTTACATCCTGAGATTTTTTTTTTTTACAGTATGTTATCAAAAGTGCAATATTTCTTTCAGATGTTCTCATTAAAGCCATAATAAAGATTATTATTCGTTAATTTAATAGTTAAAAGTTAATTTACATGAATAATCATCTAATAAAATATTCTGGGACTTATTTTTCCAGCTCCGAGTTTAATTACTATAGGTAATATTTTATGAGTACAAAGGTAATTCAAGTCAATACAAGATTTTTAATTGTGCAGAATAACAGAGCTGTTTACCCTTTATTTCTCTATATAATCCCCCGCTACTAATGCACTTATCCCAGTGTTTCACTATTGTTTGGGTTCCATCAAGGTGATGGATCGAACTGCCTGTCTGATTCACTTCTGAAACGCTGGTCCTCCAGGAACTCCTTTAACGACCCAAACATGTGGAAATGGCATTAATTCCCAGGTTACTGCGGAGTCTCCAATCAAGCACAGTAACATCAAGAGTCTCATCACTGTACTGTGCTTACAGTCTTCTGTAAATGTTAATCGCTTTTACATTACATAGTTTCATTCACCAAAAATTTCATCACAATGCCCGGTCGTCTTGAATGCTGCTTGTATTTCACACTTTTACACTTTGTGCTTTGTGCATCAATATATATATATATATATTGATGAATGCATATCCTTGATCTAGAAGCTACGGTGGCCCAGAAGGGCAAATCATCTTTCCCGTATATGTGTATGTTTTTTTTCCCTTGTAAGTGTGTTTGTTTGTTTTTTTTTCCCTTGAAAATGTATGCTTTTTCTCGTGTAAGTGTATGATTTTTCCCATTTGTGTGCAACTACTTTTTCCCGTGTGCAAGCTTAAAGCTAATGCGCAAAGGACTATGGTACTGAGGTCAAAACGCAACTGAACGCGGAACCGTGCCGGTGTTATGCACTACAACGCCTCCCCTGCCCCGGATTGCCCCCCTACAAAATCTCTATCAAATATGCTGCTCAAAAAACACTTTAGTCCCAGTTTGACTTGAACGCCTCTCATATGTGTATGCATGGTTCAAGTCAAACCGGGACTAAGTGTTCCCTTTATTTTTTTGAGCAGTATATTATATTAGAACATAAATTTATAGGTTTATGATTTACAAATCGAAAATTGCACCCAATGAATTCGATTATAAAATAAGCAATATAAAAATCCCTGGCATGATTCTGAGTGTTCACTTTGTCCGTGTTGTCCTCAAAATCCCATAGTGCCTTGCGCATTAGCTTTAGCATTTAGCTTGCAACTTAAACGAGAAAGAAAGTTCTCTCACACGGGAGAGATGCTTTGCCTTTCAGGCATTATTTTTCCTTTGTTAGTGTGTAATTTTCCCTTGTGAATGTTTTATTTTTCCCTTGTACAGTAAGTATATTATTTTCCCCTTGTAAGTGTATAATTTTTCCCTTGTTAGTGTATAATTTTATCTTGTGAATGTTTGATTTTTCCCTTGTAAATGTATAATTTTTCCCTTGTAAGTGTATAATTTTTCCCTTGTTAGTGTATTATTTTTCCCTTGTAAGTGTATAAATTTCCCTTGTGAATGTTTTATTTTTCCCTTGTAAGTGTATAATTTTTCTCTTGTGAGTATATTAGTTTTCCCTTGTGAGTGTATGATTTTTTCCCCTTGTGAGTGTATAATAAGTTGGGTCAGGTGTTACTCATCTTTCCCATGAAACTTCAGGTCAGGTGAGATTGCTGGCCAATCAAGCACAGTAACATCAAGTGGTCAGCAAACCAGTTAGTGGTAGTGTGTTTGACCTTATGGGGCTTACAGTCCTTGAGGAAGGTATAGATGATCGTCTTCTGTCAGGTCAGCAGTCTTCCCTATGATCAAGGAGTATAAACACATATTTAATGACTTTATAATAGAATAGATAGAACCCGAACAAAAGCCCCTTTTCTTGACTGTTACATACATAGTTGGCAATGTGGTTACACAATTCAGACGATCTGTAACTATGATAATACCACTACATTATACAGCAGTATACATTATTTACAAATATATTATATACATATATACAAAATATTAATCAAGTAAAAGTAGAGGTCCTCCATTTACCTTTCTACTTAAGTAAAAGTACAAACCTACTTACCTTTAAATGTACTTGGGTCACAGCAAGCTTTAAATTATAGTTAAAGGGGGAAGGCAGATCATGCTATTGAGTATAATAGTCAGCAGATGGCGATATTAGTGTTGAAGCACTTACACACGGGTGTGGTTATGTAATGCAACGCCATGCGGCATGTAGTGAAGTGGAAAGTACCAATATTTCTTGTAGAATGTAGTGGAGCAAAAGTAATGATGTAATAAAACTCCTCAAGTACAGTATATTATACAATGATATATACCATCTATCCGTCCATCTACTAACCTTTGTAGTCCAACTAGGCACCAATGGTGACCGTTGTATTTATTCCCATTTTTATGATTGTTGTAGTTAACATTCACACATGCAATCACGCAGTACGTGCAATTTCGGAAAGGCAGTTAGTCTAATCTGTATGTCTTTGGACTTTCGGAGGAAACCGGAGTACCCGGAGGAAACCCACCAAGCACAGGGAAGAACATGCACACAGGCCCCGAGGCAGGAATTAATCCATCGACCCTGGAGGTGCAAGGCGACAGTGCCAACAACTTATTTATACTGTACAATGCTACTATATTAGGGCACTAATGATGCTAGGTTTGTGATGTTGCTAAAGTGTTGCTGTCTGTTCCACCAAGAAACTTAGCTGTATGATGTAATCACACATACATTGTTTAAATGTAATCAGATCAGTCAGCTTGTCTTTGTGCTGAACAGCATACAGCTGTGGATGCTTTGCATGCTTTAGCTGGAGTTTTATGTTCGTGTTCTGATCTTCTATCCATCTTCATCACCTTCTCCTTAGCCTTAGCCTGAATACATTGTTGACATCACTGTGTCTCATCGTTTTAAGTTGATTACACTTTCAAAAGATGTTAAAATTGTCAAAGATCATGTTAAACCTGATGCAGTTTGTCCAAACAGTACTGGATTAAGACTATTTGGCGCCAATCTACGTCATGCTTTGGGAATGCAAGTCTACACAAGAATGTGCTGATAAGAATGAAGAATGGCACATACGGGCAAACAGCCTGCATTTCTTCACCCTCTTCAGACCTTTTGTTCCACATCCCACCTAAGATCCAACCATCCCACCACAGTCAAGGACTCATTGACCCCTCATTGACTAATTGGAGTTAGTTACGGCTGCCACTTGAGGAAACAATAACCAAATAAAAAGCCACGAACACTAATAGACAGATATCCATCAGAGACGAGACGTCCTTAAATATACCAGTGATTGTCAACAGCCAGTGGTGTGTTCAATTACATCATAGAAAATCAGTTCAGTCACGACCAGTCTTATCCATATGACTCAAGTGAGTCTGGTTCATTTTTTGACTAGCAAGTCGTTTTTAATTTTAATGATTTAATCACCTCTTGTGAGCCAAATTTGATCTTATCAGAGACATGGTTAGATAGCTGTAGTGCAAGAATTCTCACTGAAATGGCTACCGCAAATTTTATCTTTTCTACTGTTTTTAGATCTGGGGTGACTGATGTTTTTTAAGGATATATTTCAAGGCGAGCAGATTTCACTTGGTGAGTTAAATTGCTTTGGATATCTCAATACCATGGTGAAAAACCTCACCAGGTATTCTAGTAGTTACAGACCCCCAAGGTACTTTTCTGAAATGCTGTCAATTGTGTGAAGTGACTTATATAACTGAGAATTTCAATATTCATATAGACCATCCTAATGATAACACTGCTAAAGAACCTCTTGCTTTGCCTGATCTCAGCATGGAACCAGAATGACGAAATTAAGTTTTCTTTGAAAAAATTTAAGTACCCCTGCTCTTAATGTTAAGGATCTTGCTCTGTGTGATCACTTCTGCATTTTCTTTGATCCATTAGCTTTCCTACCTACTCAACATGGAGAGACACCAGCCAGCTTATAACATTAACTTAATACCCAGACATGGCAACTTTTCAGAAAAGTTTGGAGTGAGATTCTGAAAATAAGTTGGTTGGTTCTGCGCATGTCCAGCCAATATGTCCAATGCTAACCATACACATTACCCAGCATTTTAGCGTTGTAGTGTTAAGTGAAATAACAGATTTACTCTAGTTGGTAGAACTGATATTTGAAATATTGACCAGACCAAAAAGCGCTCTCATTGGGCCCTTTTGATCCATATCTCTCATATTTCATTCCAGAATCCAGAAGGGCCCTGGGGTAATCAGTGTCACACTACCCCATTATGATGCCTCTGAGGGCAGTAAAAATATTTACACATAGGACAGAGAAAATTACAATATTAGCATCAAGTCAGTCATACACAAAACACTGTATCACTATTTATATTTATAAGTGCATTCAGGGGCACCTGATTAAAGGAGAGAATAAATACAAAACACATGCAATATTATTTGAAATACAGCAGTCATGCAAGATCCATGGAGCAAAGAGAATGTATGAGGACATCAAGGAAACTTGGGCCATGCAAGAAGAGATCAAGATATTGTAAACTGTAGGACAGAAAAGTTGTAGGTTGATAGAAGAAGATCAAATCCGAACCAGTCCAATCCCACAGAAAAGACAATGCAGCAAACAAAAGTTAGTGCTCGCCAAGGTAGAAAGGCACCAGGATACACAGTGGATCACATCCTGCTGCACACAGCACTCTGCAGGCAAAGAGCCCAAGGCCACTGACCCGGCCTCCAAACTCCCCAGAAACCCAATCTGTCCCATGGATCTGACAAACCCGTCTGACCCCCCCTGCCACTGACGGCACACAAAGGATCCGCTGTCCATGTCCTGGTTCCAGACACCACAGCATATCCCTAGAAGTCTTGTGGAGTCATGTCCTGAGAGGACAGTGTTGCGCCAGCGGCACAAGGGGAGTCTACACAATACTGGGCTTAATGTTTTGCTCTGTCATGTTAAGACTGATTGTATACTGTAACAGTAACACACCATAACAGAAGAGAGAATGTAGGAAGGCAGAATAAAAATGAGTAAAAAACTAAATCTCAGATCCACTCTGACATTCATAAAGAGAAACTTCGTCTTTATAATTTGAAGTTATGAACGACTAGGCAAACTCCTCTCTGTAATATCATTACTACAAATACAGTATTAATAACACTTGTGCTGTATTTGGCACTGTCGATAAGTTAATACATCCTCCACTACAGTTACCCCACACTGTAAAAATCCAACTAGATAAATGTTGAATGAATTAGTATCGTATTGTTGGCCCAACCTCTTACAGTGGTATTTGTTGACACAACAGGTAACACTGTGTTCTGGAAAATTTTAAAGAAACAGACCGAATAAACAAAAAAAAATCAAGTTGAGCCAGTAATTTACCTTTATTGAATATGCAATCACGTGATTTTATAAAACCCCCACCGAACTGACAATATCAAATTGAACTTAAGAGGTAAAGACGGCCATTTTGTGGACTTTGTATTATTTTGGTGAGTATTTATTAAATTTTTTTTTTTAATAAAATATGTTGTAGTTAGCCTACGGGTATTTTAGACAGTTAACGTTACTGTATACAGTATACGTGCGGCTGGTGTTTTTTCAATATTGGCTATAGTTCCAGTAATTAAAAAATTGGACATATCATAATAAACAGAATAAGCATACCAGACAGTTTTTTGTATCACAGATGCAACCATTTCACTATGCTCACTTAGTACAAAATTTATAAATGAATATTATGATCATAAAACAGCAGCTACATTATTTGAACTCCATTACAGGGTCAAACAGTCACAAATATTTCTCATTGTTCAAAAGATTCACAAGATTAAAATTCAGCAATGTAAATATCACACCCAAAGGACTGGGATCCAGCACATGGATGTACAGCCTCTTATTGTTGTAACACTCTCCATTGGTGAGTGGGTTTCCCAGACTTGGGACGCACCACTGAAGTGGTCAGTCAGAAAGAGGTATTCCACTGTCCTACAAATCAATCAGCAGATTTTAAGATGAGAGCCTGAAAAACAGAAAAAAAAAAAATCATGCTGACTAAGTTAATTGAACATCACATGCAATAACAATGGAACATACACCCAGTATAAATTTTGTAATGTCTTGGCGTTTGGCCTCTGTACATCACCACATTGAATTGGAAATGAAACACTTAATGTGCCAGTGAAATAAAAAAAAAAGTGTTGCATCAACCATTCAGGAATTACAGACATGTTCACATACACACGACCCTTTGGGGGTTCATAAATAATGGAAAAAAAACACAATTAAACTTAAGGATTGCCTTTAATACTTGAATAAAAATCCTTTGCAGTCAACAACTGCCTGAAGTCCGAATCTCATGGACATGACCAATGCTGAGGTTCCTCTCTCATGATGCTTTAACAGGCTTGTGGGTCTTTCTGCCTTCAGTCTTTCTTCCTTAAAGCATGCTCTACTTTTATTTACTTGATTAGTCATGCTACACCTGAATTTCACAGCTTGAAATGGACTGTTGAGAATTTCATGTGACATTCAGAGCACTTAAATTCACATTTCAAAGTTAACAATTCAACAGTGATTAAATTTCAAAATGCTAATTTGCTTCCATATACGATATAATATACCTTGCTTTGTGCACCGGTGCACAGTCGTGTTGGAACAGGAAGGGGCCGTCCCCCAAACTGTACCCACAAAGTCGAGAGCATGAAATTGTACAAAATATCTTGGTATACTAAAAAATTAAGGGTTCATTTCATTGGAACTAAGTGGCAGAGCTTCATAACTGAAAAACAACCCCACACCCATTGACATGACAGCGCACATGGATGAGCGTGTTTGGTACGGAAGAACTTGACTGATCTGATCCCGATAGAAGACCTTTGGGATGATTTAGAGCCAGGCCTTCTCGTCCAACATCAGTGTCTGACCTCACAAATGTGCTTTTGGAAGAATGGTCGAAAATTACATAAACACACTCCTAAACTTTGTGGAAAGCCTTCTCAGAAGATTTGAAATTGTTATAGCTGCAAAGGGGGCGGGGCCAACATCACATTAATCCCCATAGATTAAGAACTGGATGTTACTTAAGTTCATATGCATGTGAAGGCAGGAGAGTGAATACTTTTCACAATACGGTGTACTTAGAAGGCAGAGGGTTTATAGTCAGTATTGGTGATACTGTCTCTGAAAGAACCTGTATGACCTTGGTTTCCCCAAGGATCAGTCCTGGGGTCTCCAATATTCAACTTATACATGCTCCCTCTTTTTTTAAATTCTCCAGGACTATGGTGCTGCTTATCACACCAAAAATCTAGGTAGCATGTACAGTACATATGACTATGATTCTATGTTCTTGTTCTTGGACTTATGTTCTTGCCTTGAAAAAGTAAGCAACTGGACCTATCAAAACGTCCTTCAGTTACATAAAGAAAAGCCTTTGATTAATCTTTTTGGGAGTAAAGAAAGAAAGTCTGCGGTCAGTGCTTATCTTGAGTCTAGGGCACTGAAAACCTGATAACACCTGTGTGAAAAATCTTAATATCTTACTATAAGTTAAAGACTGTTCTTAGTCCACTACTTTTAATTAAACAAATATTTTTCTATTTTCTATTAATCAGTTTAATAATTAAAATGTATTTTAATGATCGTTTGTGGGCATTGGTCGATCAGTAAGTAGTAGGAGCCTTGCCAGCCATGCAGAGGCCCAGGTCCAATTCCCAGCCAATTTCCCAACCCAAACCACTGGAGGCAATGCTGGTCCTAGGCCAAGCTAAAATGGGAGGAAGCTTGTCTCAGAGGGCCATCCAGTGTAAAACCTGTGCCAAGTCGTGTGTGGATCGGCTGGTCCGCTGTGGCAACCCCATGACAGGAGCAGCGGAAAGACTAACAGCATTTAAAGAATTTCTTGATCTTGAAAGAACTTTATTTTGAATATGAAGCATGCCATATAAATAATCTTCTGCGCTTGCGTTGTCTCTCTGGCTCTTCATCTCGTCCCAAGTAGGCACAGGTTGAACTGCAGGACGTCTTCAGGACTCATTAACCCCCTTTTTATCACCTTGGATAGCTGATTTTCTACGGTCCTCAAACTAAAGTTGTCTTGAAGACAACCTAAAGATTTTTTGAGCAATCTTGAGTTTTAAAAACCTTCTACAGGTGACATGAGGTGTCGTCTGTGTGCCCCCACTGGGGCTCGTCCATTCCCAAAGCTGAGGTTTGATTGATCTGGTCTTCTCACTTTTTTCTTTTTTTTTTTTTTTTATATCTGTGTGGGTGAAGAAAGTAAACTGAGGTTCAAATGATGATTTCTATGAATGAAATTAATGGCATTAAACTACAAAACTGAAAATCTCTAGTTACCAGTATCACTTTTCAGGCGGGGTCAACTAACTGTCAGGTTTGCTGATGTTATCAAAGGACTATCTTGAGCTGAACTGTCACTGAGTAACCTCAGTGAGTAACCTTATGGTGGGTATAAAGTGTGTGTCTGCACTCCATCTCATTACCACCTTTCTCTCTGTCTCTCAGTGCTATGTCTTACCTGTTATAAGTGTGAGTATGCATCCATCGATCCATTCAAATGCCTTCCTACGATCACAAGTTGTGCTGCAAGTGAGCGCTGCCTTTACAGCACAGCCACAGCCTCAACAGGTGAGGACATACACACAAATACACAATAGATGTGTAAATGTAGATTATACCGGTCTAAGCTAAAAAAAAAGCTACAGCCATCTTAGACTGGTCTAGTCTACATGTTTAAGGAGGCGTTCCTGCAAATTCTTGTTTATTAGCTATGCTATTGTACATGGAGATCTTTTGCATCTGGGTGTGATCTAACTTATTGTTATGCCCTCAGGCTCGGTGCACCAGGAGATGAAAGAGAAGAAGTGTGCCCCAGCATCAGAGTGTGGTGTTCACATAGAGAAAAAATTTGCAGGTCTCCTCTTCCGCTACACAACACGATGCTGCAACACCGACCTGTGTAATGCAGCGGCCCCATCCAGCTCCCACTTCTGGCCCCGAATAGCACTGATCCTTGGGGGTCCCGTGCTCACTGTCCTGTTGACCTCACTGTGAACTCACACATACATGCATCTGTATCTCTCCATCACACAGGAACATTCTAGAGCTTGATGCATAATGTTCTGATGTATTAGCCTTAGTGTGTGAACTACAAATATGTCATTTTTATAAAGCACAGTTAGTTCGGACCGAGTAATCTGATTTGAAGAGATGCATTCCAGGAGTGGTGCTAATGAGGCAGTGTTGGCTCAAGGCGGTTAAGGCTGGTTAAGGTTGCTGGGTTTCTGATCAGGAAGTCGGAGATTCACACCCCCTAGTTTCCACTATTGAGCCCTTTAGCAAGGCCCTTAACACTATCTGTCCCAGGGACGCTGTACCCCGGCTGACCCTGTGCACTGACCCTAGCTTCCTAACCGGAATTTATTAATTTTCGGATTAATAAAGTTCTCTATAATTACCTATTATACAAATAATAACTATTAATATTATTAATAGTACATGTAATACCTATAAATATTATTAATAGACATGACTGGGATATTTAACTACTGTATATGTATAACCCAGTGTCCCAGGTTTTCTACAATCATTACACTCATTGTTACACTAATTACTAGTTGGTTGCATGGATAAAAGTAGTTCTGTACGGTCCGCAGTACTGGAAAGAGGAGATAGCAGTTACCTGCCAAAACCCATAATCGAAACCAGTCACAGAAGCACTTCCAGGAAAAAAAAAAAAAAACACATCTGATAACGTTGTCCCTCTATAAGCCTGATCAAGGGCACTACTTGGTGTGTGGAACAAGAGATCATTCACCCTATATATCACACTAGCTTTCCATTTAACCCTATTTGGGATTCAAACCCAGATCCCAGAAGTAAATAGAGATGATATAAGGCAAGTTTCTCAGGACTGTCCACCACCTCCATGGTTTATTCTCCTCCTCTTTTGGCTACATAGTACCAGTAACTATTTAAAACTATTTTTACCCCTTTTAATTACAGGGTTGCCAGCTCCACCAGTAGCAGTTAGTTAGTTCCTCCAGTTGTGGAAAGATACGTGTTGGCATAATAAGAAACAAATCATAATATCTTCTTCTTTCTGCTACTTTCGTTCCACAGAGGACCATTTGTCTCCATCCAACTCTGTCTACCACATCTTCCTTTGTTACTTCAACCTCCTGCATGTCTTCCCTCAACACATCCATAAACCTCCTTTTTGGCCATCCTCTTCTCCTCCTGCCTGGCAGCTCCATCTCTAACATCCTCCTCCCGATGTACCCCCCATCCCTCCTCTGCACACGTGCCAAACAGTCTTAACCTGGCCTCACTAACTTTGTCCCGAATCCGTCCTACCCCCTCTGATTGTAAAACTCTGAAGAGCTACAGAATGATCCTGCAGTGATGCTCGGCTAAAATATGATCTGTGATGTAAATACTGATGTAAAGCATGAACCGTGGAGATGTGGTTCTGGATGGTTCTGTCTGGTTTCCATGGTGATTTTATTTATTTATTTATTAAATAGCCGCATGTCTGGCTACATGTAAATTGTTTGCTTTGTCGAGGCTCCTACTACTGTTCGACCAATGCCCAAAAACAATCATTAAAATAAATTAATAAAAAATTTAGTTATGAACATAATTGATAGAAAATAGAAATTAATATGTTTAATATTTTTTTTGTTTTGCTTTCTTAAAACAATCGAGTATACCAACAATTTTGGCATTTTACATTCTGACAGATCGAGCACGACCCGTTCTCTGCTCTCTGCCTCGACTCACTACTGTATGTATTAATTGGCGAAAAAATAAATAGACAAACAGACAAGTCCATCAGTCGACCTTTCACGTTCTTTATTATGCACCGTGTACTTACAAAAAACAAACAAAAAAAAAGCATACAGAAGACAGCAGACCCAAGTATTTGAATAAGCTTTAACCAGTTCTAACCAGATGGCGCAGCGGTGATTATCAGCTCGTACACACCCGGCAGAAAGAGGAAGGAAATGAGAGCGCAGAAGGAAGTGCGAGAAGATGGAGAGGAGGAGGAGGAGGAAGAAGAAAAAAAGGACAGCGAAGTTATAGACTGAGGGGCCGGTCGAGGAGGAGGAAGAGGAGGGGGTTTTCCTCTCGCCGCTGAGGACAATCACACTTCTTTGTTTTACAGGAAACCTGCGTCTCTGCATCGTAGTCCAGAAACTTCATGCACAAACACCGAACACTAAACGAGTGAAGCTTTAATCTCAGACGCCTTGACTTCATTACAGATAACCGTTTTCTTTTTTTTATAGTAAAATACTGAAATATTCTGATTTGTAAAATGTAAAAAAATACTTTCTATTGTGTTTTTGAATCTTGAAAAAAAATCTGTTTTAGAGGTTTTTGCGGGTAAGTACAGACGAATAAGAGAATAAATATAGAATTATAAAAATCATTCATAAAAGCATGGTTTGTAGGGCAGGACTAAAAAAAAAAAAACATGGGCGGGGCTAATGGCTCACAGGTAGCAGCAGTTATTTATTGTGTGTTATTCTCCTTTTCTATTCTTCTATGTTGAAAAGATAGTTTGAGGGTGTGTGTGTGTGTGTTTTAGTATTAGACATTTCTGCTTGAAAATCTTCATCCTGGTTCAAACTAAAGTTCCAAGGTTCAACATATCTAGGCACGTTTTGTGTGTGTTTCTGACACCCACAACCTCCGTCTGAAACTCGGTCCCAGATTGTGTACTGTGTGAAAGAGAAATGTGACACCACACACTGTGGTGTCTCCAGAACACAACAGGTCACTGCGTCTGTGTGTACTACAACAACAACAACAGACTTGCGTATGTGTGTGTGTGTGTGTGTGCCTAAACCTGAAAATACTGTGCTTTTTGAAAATGAAGTAGTTTGCATCTTGTTCCTTCTCACACTTTGGTGCACTAATACACACGGGCTGAGAAACAGATCCTGGTCTGAGTGTGTGGTTTTCAAATGCAATATTTGTCAAGCTCATGCTTGCTTTATCGCTACGCCACGCTGAGCAAACGGCCGTGTGGTGGGGGGGTGGGGGGTTCGTTTCCGAAAGAGGAACAGAGATGGAGCGCGGACTGACGACATCCTGAGAGTAACTGCACACACACACACACACACGTTTCTCTCAGCTGCACTTCACTGAAAAGATAAACGAAGCTAGATTAGCGTCTACAGCGATAACCGCATGATGCTAATTTAGCGAACAATCGATGCTGTTTAATTTAAAGTCTTCATATTGCAATATGAATTACAGACCAATGCGGGTGTCACATGATCGGGTTTGTGATTGGCGGGCTGAGTTTATAACTTAAGCCCCGTCACTTAAGGAATACCAGTTTCAGCTGTTCAAAATCCGTGTGTTCAGCTAAGCGTGAAATCTTGAGATACGGTGTTAGTGCGTATAAGGCGATGAGCTGATGCGGCGGTTGACACGTCCTTCAATGTTGTGAATGAAAGCACAAGTGTGTGAAAAAGAAAAGAAAAAGAAAAAAAAAAAACAGAACAGAAAGTAAAGGTAGGTGTGTATTGCGCGACTAGCATGCTCCCTAATGAGTTTGATTTCCTTCATGAGACGCTTGTTAAAGGGACGGTTCGGAAAACAAAAAAAAAGTCAACCTTCCGAACGCTAGCTAGCGCTCAACGATCTCATGAGCGGAGATGATTTTAAGGGGGCGTAGCTTCTAAAATGATTTTTTTAATTAATGAGCAAACGTGAATTTTGAACCATCTCTTTAACAACTACTAAAAATGCAAACAAACCGTGTGTGTGTGTGTGTTTATATACAAAACTTGTGTGTGTGTATGTGGTGTGCGTATTCATTTGAGAGCTTTGACGACAGATGAGTAAGCGATGTGGATCTCGGGGTCGCTCGGACAAGTGGAGGAGAATTCCTCACGCGCGTACGCGGCATCCAGGTATCGCCACAGCGACGTCAGAGTGCGAGGGATGGAGAAATCACGGAACTTCTGACACACCACCTGAAGGAGATAAAGAAAGAGATTCAATGTGAGTGCAGTAAGAGACCTACATTAGACGAAGTGTGTGTGTTAGGGTGATTAGCTACGACGCGTCACCTTGACGATATGTAACTTGGGCAGGAGGTTACAGTCGGCCAGCGTGAGTTCCTGTCCGTCCAGGAAGGGGCGGGACGATGTGGTGACGTCATCGGCGCTGTTCTCGTCAATCTCGTCAGGTAGAGGAGAGCTGAGGTACTCGTCCAGCTTCTTCAGAGCCTTCACCAGGCCTTTCTCTAGGGCTACACACACACACATGATTAGATGCTTAATTTTTTTTATTATTATTATTATTATTATTATTGTTATTATCGTAATTATTGCTGTTGGTGAGACTTACTGTCGTTCATGCCAGGGTTGGAGTTCTTGATGTAGGCGGAGAATTTAGAGAAGACGTCCATGCCAGCGGTGTTGGACTCGGGGTTACGAGCAGCCAGGCGAGGGTACCTGTAGTGTGTGTGTGTGTGTGTGTGTTTGGGGCAGCAATCAGAGAAGAAGCAACAAAGGTTAGGAAAAGTGATACATCAACCAATCACTTAATCATCCAGCCATCCATCCAATTCATATATCTAATCAAACCATTGATCATTCCATTCATCCATCAATCACATCACTTATCCATCCATCATTCTATTCATACATCTAATCCCTTACAAATCCATCACATTTATCCATCATATCATCCATCCATCCAATCACTTATCCATTTATCATCTCATTCATCCATCCAATTCTTTAACCATTCATCATGCCATTCATACATCTAATCCCTTACACATCCATCCCACCATCCATCCATCCATTCATCCAAACCCTTAACCATCCATCACGCCATTCATACATCTAATCCCTTAAACATCCATCCCATTCCTCCATCCAATCACTTATCCATCCACCATCCCATACATTCATCACTTACCATCTGTCTACCTATCCTTCCTACTATCTATTTATTAATTACAGTTATAAATCTATCCGCTAAATAATCTTTATACCAATGATGTATTTATTAACCCACCCATTTATCCACCACCAACACTTGCACCCACCCTCCCAGTCATTTACCCCAGCCATCACCCATCTATCACCACCTTGGTGATACCCATCCATCTCTGGGCTTGACATTAATGCTTGGGATTCGAGTAAGTGGATCACCTAACTCAGTCGTCGGAAACGAAACGTTATAACCCCACCCGTGCTTTCTCCCCTGACCCACAGAAGGCCTGTCACACCCTTTGATAAAGCTGCGTGCTACGAGTGACGTGTAAACAGCTCGTCATTTAACGGGTGTAAATTTGGTTGCATCAGCCAGTGACAGAAACTGAAAGGAAACTGTTGGTAAAATAGGACGGGTTAGCTTACCAGTATGGCATGTTTTTTTTTCTTCTTCTTGGTATGGCAATGCTCTCACCGATACGAGAACACTGCCACACCACTTCCTGTTCAAAAACATAAAGGATGATGCAGCGTAGGAGAAAATGCAAATTACGGTGCATTCAGTCTGTCCACACTACCAGGTTGTTTTTACGGGTTAAAATCCTGAACACACACCGAGTGTCCAGGTGCTGTGGCTCTTCATCTAAACATCACTCACATGTACAGTACAATAATTGTTTATATTATTAAGAATATAATATATATATAATAGTCAAATTATTATCATTTTTTTTCATGTATCCGAGCTAGGAAGCTGGTGTCAGCGCTCGAGAGTACAGCGCTCTCCGCCCCCTGGAGGAGATACTGTTAAGGGCCTTTTTCAAGAGATCGACAGTGACAGGATAGAAGTGACGGGGCTTGAACCAACGACCTTCTGATCAGAAACTTAGAGCCTTAACCGGTTGAACCACCACTGTACCACATCATCCTGGTTTCACACGTTGCTAGTTTGAGAAACATTTCATAGAAAAATGTCAAACTCAAAAACGGCTTCACTTTAAATAGCTGTGAAGCTCTACTATATGCCATCTTTAAACTAATGACCATCTCGCTTTCTGGTAAGTACTGTATGGTAGCTAAATGTTTTACCTCCAACATGATAGATGGTTAGGGTGGTTTGGTTAAGTCGGAATCATCTCTACTATAAAATTGATCCCCGTTATAATTGTATGTTCTGTAAATTAATCAATTGCTTTTATTAATTTTTTAATAACAAGACTACAAAAGAATTAATGTCAAGCCCTGAATCTAGCCCTCCAAAATGTATTAATCTTAAATCCTATCTTGGTTACAGTTCCTTATGATACAGATATTTAATGATATTGATTTCAATTATATTACTATTCAAATCAACATTAATATACAAACACAAGATAATTGTACTAATTATAACTGTAATAACGCCATAATAATACATATACTACGTGATAAAATAAGTGAATAAGTGTTGCATTACTTTAATAATAACAGAATAAAGACGGACCTGTATGAAACCCTGTACGAATAGGTGAGAAGAAAGTAAGAGTAAATGAACGAGTGTGTCGTACTTCGGAGGGCAGAGGTGGTCCTCGAGAAACTCCTCGATCTTGTTGGTGTCCGTTTTCACTTCCCGTCCATACAGCAGGAAGGGGGGTTGGGCCCCTGGAGCCAGGTCCTTCAGGATATCCGGCTTCCTGGATTTTATTAAGACATTTGTGATCTTTAAATACCGAGCCGAAGATGATTTACAGTGTTGGTTAGAACATCAACTATATAAAAAGATGAACAGAGGATGAGTGGTATGGAGTAAAAGCAAAAGAGAAGAAAGTGGTGAAACACACACACACACCTCTTCATGTCGACAGTGGTCACGTTAAATGTCACTCCTTTCAGCCACAACACCATAAAGAGCCTCTGGGAGAAAGGACAGTTCCCAATGCTCTGTCCATCACTCCCGGCCTGCACACATACACACACACACACACACACACACAAACTTTAATTAGCTGAAAATGATAATGCACAATACAAATAAAATAAGTAAAAAAATTTTCACACTGTAACAAACAAGCCTTTTGAATGCAGTAGAAATGCTGCAGCCCATTAAAGTCCTCCTCATTTGCCTCCATAATGCTCCAGTAGAACAACGTGGAATTTGATAGAGAGCAAAACAAACATCCTTATTCCCTCACAGCTGAACAGATGGCCTGTGTATTAACCTTTATACGTGCGCTTTGTTTTGCATCTGTGTGTGCGTGTGTGCGTGTGTGTAGTGGTATAATATAGTGCGTACACTGTACAGCAGTAATAAGATAGAAAAGCTGATAGCCTCAAAGTATATCAGCTATGACTGTTTGTAAAGATTATGAAGAAACTCTTATTCTCTTTACTAAATTGACTGGTTGATGATCTAGCTTGCTAATTAACTAACCTCTGAAAGTCTCGTTTGCTAAATTTTGCAACATTTTGAACTGATTATTAATCTCCAACGGTTCCAACGACCAATCGTTGGCCAGTATCGATCTCAAGACCAACTGTGTTTCAGCATTGCTTCCAAAAACCAATCACAATTCAGCATCCTTCCAAAGGACCAACCACGTGGTCAGCATCATTCCCAATGACCAATCACATTTCAGCATCATTCCCTAGAACCAATCACATTTCAACATCGCTCCCAATGACTAAACACGTTTCAGCATTATTCCCAAAGATCCATCGTGGTTCACCATCATTCCAAACGTCCAATCACGGTTCAGCATCGTTCCCAAGGACCAATCATGATTCTGCATTGTTTTTCATCTGCACACATTCTTGTCGTTCAACACTTTTCTGGCCATATTTATAATAACAAAGATAGATTTTTGGTCACCAACTGTTTCCTTTGTGACTATTTCCGAACTCCTCACTACCACGGCTTCATTTTATCTGCGATCCCAAAAGAAATAAAGCTTTAAATAAAAAAAAATAAAATAAAATAAAAAAAACTTAAAGCTAGCTTTTGGTGCTGTGGCGACTAAACATGACCACTTTAATCTAGTTTTTTTTTTGTTCTTTTAAAGCTCTATTCTACTGCGAGTGTTTTCCCGGACAACTTCCTTTCGCCACGTGCCACGCTTTTGGCGGGCGAACATTCACGACCGTCTGGTGACCACACTCGCCACACGACTTCCAGTGACACGAAGAGAGTTAGCATGGCTGTCGTTGCTGACCTTGAGATGACCTTGTAGTGTGATGTTTTTAGTTATTCTGTGATTGAACATTTATTAATGTTGATTTACATTTGATGGGGTGACGTGATCATTTTAACTAGTGCAGGTCTGAGTGGCTCTGGATCAACAGGCTCATGAGCGGAAATGACCGAAAACTGAAAGAGGCTGGGTGTTAAACAATACCCGCTTTCATTCTGGAGGGGAAAAAGGACAAAAAACACACTCCTTTCCTTCACACAATGACTGCTTTATTAATGTGAGTCTTTACCTCAGCCTGGGAAAACACACACACACACACACACTTCCCTCAGGGCCCTGAAAACAGTCTCGCTCTCTCTCCTCTCTCTCTCTTAAGGGACAACGCCCCTAGATTTGACCAAATTAGGTTTTTACTTCAATAAAACTATATACTAAATACTATATTTTAAAGTTAAAGTTTTTAAAATGGCGCCGCCTTAAAAAAAATAGCCGTTAGAAGACGTTAGGAAACATCCGTTAGGTTTAGGGTTTGATTTTTTTTTTTTTTTTAAATTCAAACTCCATTTTGTCTATTGAAGCAGTAAAAGTGAGGCCACGTCCTAAATCCCACGCGTTCCTTACAGCAGTGAACTAAACTCCGTTAGACTTACCGTTAGACCTAGGGCACTAGATGTTACCTAGTCGGCTATTTTGGAACGCGGTTACACCTTGCACAGTTATCAAGTACCGTTTATCAGGTAGTTTTCATCAGTGACGTAATTGATACCCTGATTTTAGAAACAATGCTTTTATTATCACAGAACGAATTTTAATCACATAAAATTATGAAATTATAGTTTTAAAGTCGGGCAAGTCGTATTAAAAGACTGTTATAATGAGTTTATATCACACTGGAGTGTATAAATGAGCATAAAAATGTCATTTTATATTTATGTTCCACCATCATAAACATTATATCTAGTAAGTTAACAAGGTAGAGATAAGAGAGAATATAAGTAATACTAGTTTTATTAATAGTTCTAGCTCTTACTCGCCATAATCCGCCGACTCACCTTCACAAACAGCTCAATCTCCGGCTGATTTACGTCGCTCATTTTACTTCAGATTTACTTCACGCACCAAACAAAACCCCAAAAGCAAAATCTGGATACTATACTAAACAGGTTTGCGTCAAAAAAACGGGGAAAAAACTCAAAACCGATCCGACTTCCGGTTCAAAATGACGCTCCAGAACTCCCGGGAAATCTCCAAGGAAACGCCAGAGATGGAACTGGAGAGGAAGTAAAATGCCCACAGCTGAGAGTTTTTAAAATATTAGGTTTTATCTCAGAGAGCCTTTGAGACTTGTACACGCAAATGAGACAGACAGACAGAGAGAGAGAGAGAGAGAGAGACTCAGCCCACTTCCCCTCCGCGCGCAGCTCCGTCTCCCTGGTGACCGCAAAGTAGATTAGCCTTTTTTGCTAGCTCGCGCGACACGTTAGCGCGGCCGCCATATTGGAAAGGGTGATATTTAACATCTGTTTATTATTATCAAGGCTATTAAAGTAGACTTATCGTTTTATATTTCTAAATCTAAATATCAAATAAGTTGTTAGAATTTAGCCAAACTGTTTCCATTTGTGCTGGCAGGTTTTAGTGAAGCACATGGCACATGAGTAACTCCCTGAAACAGAAATGTGTGTGTGTGTGTGTGGTGTTTTCTTTCTTTTATTTTTTCTACACCTTCATTCATGAGCATTTTGCCAACTGTTCAGGAAAGCTTGGAGTGAGATTCTGAAAATAGGGGTATTTTTTCTGTGTGTACTCTCCGATTACTGAACAGGGAGTGTATTTGGCTGATGATGAAAGAAATTCAGCTTAGTGTAAACAAGGCGTAATATACTCAACCTTAAAAATATATATTTTGTTGTATTAATAAGTTAGACAGAGAGTTCTGGCATACTATAAGACAGACAGACATGTACGTGGGCTTTAACCTAAAATAATATCACTGATTACCAGTGTTGGGGGGACGTTACTTTTTAAAGTAACTAATTACATTACAAAACTACTGTCATTAAAAAGTAATCAGTTACATTACTGCGTTACTTTCTGATAAAAGTAACTAGATCGAGTACTTTTCCATTGGAGAAAATGAAAACTCCTTTGTGATTCCTCATGCATGTTGTTTCAGTCAAGACCTTTATAATTATTCTACCATCATCA
>JAOVVA010000010.1:20600965-20611757 GCA_028565275.1 Leiocassis micropogon | reverse complement strand
CGGGGTCACAATATCACATGTGACAATTTCTTTACCAGCTATGACCTTGGACAAGAACTTCTCAGGTGGAAACTTACAATGGTGGGCACAGAAAAAAAAAAAAACCTGAGCTGCCTGCCGAAATTTTGCAGGTGAAGGACAGGGGTCCACTTTCTTCAAAATTTGCTTTTGCAGACACCACCACGGTTGCTTAATATTGTCCAAAAAAACACTGGAGTGTGATACTTATGTCCACGTTCCACAAAGATGCAGCTGTGTCATCAGCAAGTGACAAAAAGCCCATAATTATCTTGGACAATAATAAAAACAAAGGTGGAGTGGACAACCTGGACAAGCTGACTGCCACCCACACTTGCCAGAGAATGACCAGGAGATGGCCAATGGTTGTGTTTTACAACATTCTAGATGTGTCTGCATACAATGCATTTGTGTTGTAGACCCACATTCACCTGGGGTGGAACTCAATCACAAAAAAACAAGCTGAGAATATTTCTTGAGGAGTAAGGAAGTTCCCTTGTCAAGGCACACATTGAGGGAAGGGAACGGGTGCCTCCTTCCACACCATCAGCAACACAAAGAGAATCAGTGCCAGCATCCTCTTCGGCCAGCACTGCCTCAACATCAACCTACACAGCCACAGCCACAACCCCACTGAGGCCACCTGATTCTAAAAGAAAGAGGTGTCAGGTCTGCCCTAGCAGTAAAGACAGAAAGACAATCGTACTCTGCTTCTACTGCAAAAAATATATTTGCAAAGAACACACCAAAAGTGTCATTTTTTGCCACACTTGCATCTAAATGCACATGCATGTTCTTGCACACAAAGACGTTTTTGGAACTAGTCATTTCTAGTGGTTTGATTTGCTTGATTGTTCGTTGTTTGTTTGACATTGCAAATCCACATTTTGAGATTTACTTGTAAAGCTTTCCATTTATATTAAAGTTATTTTTGAAAATACTTTTTTGTCTTTTTCTTTGAAATAAATATACAGTATATGGGTCAAATTTGACCCGTAACACCATCGATGTTACTATAGTAATAAATATTATAATAAAAAAAAATATATAACAAATTTATTTAAGAGATATGTTCTAATACCCCTCAGTAATAGTCAGGTAACGTAACAACCTTTAATTTATTTAAATAATTCTCTTGAGGTTCATTTAATTATTTTTTTTTAATTGAAAACGAGGTATGCTGTTAAAGTAAAAGCTCATGAGGTCACAGCAAAAATATTAAAAAAAAAATTTTAATAGACAAGGAAGCATAACAAAGTAACCAAGAGGTAAGGAAAAAATTGGATGATAAATAATTGTTTTGAGGGTAATATGGCTGATTAAAGACACGGGTCAAAACCGATCCGTTAACATAAGAGATAGTAACAGAAAGCTAACATAAGAGGAAGCTAACATAATAAACTCATTGTCTATACCACTTAATCCTGTATACATGGTCGCGGGGGCCTGGTGCCTATCCCAGGAGGCGGGCCTTGTGCCCTAAGTCCCCTGGGATAGGCTCCAGGCCTCCGCGACTAGGTATACATGATCCATGTATTCCACGGTACACCCTGGAAGAGCTGCCAATCATCGCAGATACACACACTCACATGTTCATTCACACACTATGGTGCAATTTGGGAACACCAGTTAGCCTAATTTGCTTATTTTTGGACTGTGCGAGGAAACGGGAGTACCCGGAGAAAACCCACCAAGCACGGGGAGTAAATGCAAACTCCATGCAAACTACCCAAAGCGGGAATTGAACATGAACCCTGGAGGTGCAAGGCGATAATGCTAACCACTAAGCCACCATGCTGCTCATAGAACAATAAATAAAATTTAACTTTTTGTCATTTCATAATAAGACACATTATATTATAAATTCATAAACTCTGATTTAAGTTTGTAATGTATATAATAATTAATATTATAATAGTGTAATAGTATAATAGTCTTGTCTTCTTGGTGTTTACCGTCAGCTTGGCATCCACTATGTTACATTACCATCCTGATCTCCTTCATCTCCCTTTTAGTTTAAAATTTCTTATTTAGTCCTGTCACCTTTAAGAAACCTATTAATAACAGTTGAACTACAAGAATGTCATGCCTGATCTGTGTTCGTGTCAATGTTCCCTTTTTGTTGTTGGTGATGGTGTTGATATGGCAATGTTTAGACATTGTGAGTTTATTTGCCATTTTTTTTATCCCCTCGTGACTCTGTGCTAACAGACGTTGAGCAAGATTCGATCGATTGCAGTTAAAGTGATTTTTTTTCAGTGTATTTGTCCACCCCCGATACAGATATACACGTCTGCTCCTTGGGTCATGATGCTTCGTCCTTGCCTATGTTTTCCACTTGTCTTAGCCTTGGCCATTATTTATGTGGTCTAGAGTGTGTCATCTTGGCACACACACACACACACACACACACACACACACACACACACACACACACACATAAGTATAAGAGCATGTTATGTCTAATGCTCATTTAGACTATAGAACACCCACGATGCCTTTGTGCTCAGAGTGAGGAATGTTTTTTATTATAATCTTGCTTTTGGGCCTCCTTGGTCATCCTACTTCTACTAAAACTGCAGCATTCTTACTATACTTATCTATTAGTTATGCTTTATTATAACTCCACTTGGTGCTGAGAGGTATTTAAGTGGTGAAAAATCCTGTACGCGCTGATCTCAGACATTTAATTCAGAGAATAAAGGGACACGGCTTCTATTAACCCTGTGATCAATGGAGCAGTTACGTAATACTGACTAATGAAACAATAATGTAATATTAGCTAATATAACAGATGAAAACAATAGCAGTAATGTCTGGATCTGTGTACACTTCCTGTAACTCTGTGTGTGTGTGTGTGTGTGTGTGTGTGTGTGTCTGCTCCCTCTATCCTATCCTAATACTGTATCTAATCCCATCTAATGGCAAATAATGGTGAATGAACTTCATGACCTGCTATAAATCTCTAGTCTGATTTCATAGCCCCAAATATGAAACCAGAGACAGCAAACAAACCCATCTTACTGTTTTGTTTATTGCAGCGTGATCACCTCCGAAGTTAAGTGCACCTGTCTAATTAACTGTCTAATTCTGAACAAATTACGAAAGGCTTATGCCTACACAGTTGTCCTTAATTAGGGCATATCTTGCACATTAATAGCTTGTTCTTATTAACAGACACACACACAACGCATTATAAGGGTGTTATGAATATTAAATTTGATTAACAAATCCATTAAACTCATTTATTTGGCTGTCACATCTTCAAACAAGCTGATCATATGAATACAAATGATTTACGTGTTAAATTCAATCCTAATAAAGAAGTACATGCTTCAATAAAGCGCGGACAAACACAGCCCTACCGTAACCTCAGCCATAACATTAAATCCACCTCAGATTTAGGTTTTCCCCTGTACCAAGTGGGTGGCCCTGGCTCTTTAAGGTGTGGCTACTGTGTGTACTGTGGTGTCTGGCACCAGGACGTTGGATGCTGTGGGTTGTGGGATGGGGCATCCATGGATCAGACTTGTTTGTCCAGCACATCCCATGGGTGCTTGATCGGATTGGAAGTTTAGAGACTGGGGTGGTGGCCTTGGGCTTTTTGTCTGCTGGGCCTGGTGCATGGTGGGTGGGAGTGCTTTGGGTGTTCTGGAGCTTTTCTATCTTGGCCAGCATTGACTTTTTTAAGGTGTGCTACATGAGATCAGATTGGTGTGAGATCATATTGGACAGGCTCTCCTTGATGAGAGGTGACCATGATCCTGTCCCCAATTTACTGTGTGTCGTACTGGGTGCGATTAATGTTGTTCATTTCACCTGGCAGTGGTCATAAAATTATGTTTGATCAGTGTATACACTTCTTATAGGAGCACAGAACTTCTTGCCAGTGGGCATTGTTTTTATACCACTGATGATCCACTCACACCTACTCTTCTTTATCCTGTGGAAACTTGAAGAAACCCACCAAGCACTAGGAAAACTCGCAAACTCCATGCATGCAGACAAGTGGTAAGATTAGGGACCCCCCAACCCTGAAGGTGTGAGATGACAGTGCTACTTACTTTGCCACCATGTCCATGATACCCTTCAAAAAAAAAAAGCTTGGCCTTACTTCAAGATCAGATTCATATTCTGTTAATCAAGATCGATTCTCAATATAATGCATAATATCCCCTTTGGGTACTTTATAACACTCTTCTCATGGCAGATTTGATCTCTTTAGGCAGTGGCCATCGTATCCTCATCTCAGTGCTGAAAACTATATTGATGTAAATTAGAATCTTTATTTGTATGTATTGATTCTTCATCACTGACAAAGCTAGAGAAATTTTATAATCATGGATCCTTTCCCGTCTCTAGAGATCCTGCCATCCTACCATCTGCTAAACTCCAGATAATCGAACTCACCTGATCCAGAGCTCCAGGAATAGTCCATTGTCTCTTTTCTGGGATTCAATCCAAGTCCAAAATGCATTCAGCAAACTTGAGGGAACTGGCAGGAGCTCACTGCAGGAGATGAAGTGCCAGCTGGGGTCCATGTGGCAGGTCAGATTGTCATGCTAGGAACTTAATGAGTGTAAGATTCAGTATAAACAAATGAAAATCCCCATAGAAACATCTTAACAAAAGCACAATTAAACAGTGACGCATACAACCGTGCAGTATGCAAACAAAGCAGTGTATGCGACACTGAGACTTTCAAATAAAATGTAATTGATGGCTGATATTGAATATTAAACAACAAGAAACAACATGAAACATAACAAAACCAGACTAAACATGGACTGATTTACTCTGATAGAACATTTTCTGACTGGTGAAAAAGACAAATGAGTCAAATAATGAAGCAGTTGATACTTTATTTCTGATGAATGATATGATCACTATTCTGGTGATTCAATGCTTCGGAGGAGCCACCTTAACTGGGGAGGTATGTAATGTATGCTAACTCATTTGTAATGTATGTTAACCCAGGCATTAAAAGCTCATGATTATTTATGTGTTCCAGTAAAAAGGAAACCTTTTGTAATGTCGTAATTTAAATATTTGAGTGTGCTTAAGAGTGATGTCATGACAGTGCTAATGCTTACTTAATGCATATGAGACATTGTAGGATCCGGGGGTGGAAATTTGTGTACAAAGAGTGTATGTGAATTTTGACAGTTAAAGAATGACAAGCCACTGGATCTACAAGGCCACAAAGCCGCAAATTTTATTGCGAAAGCATCACGGCCCGTACGTGAGAAGGGGTTATGGGTTTTTGTATGTTAATACTCAGAGACTTACATTCATGAGCCTGGTGGCAGGTAGAACAGTTTGTGATGCTTGAACTAAAGCCAGTGTGCTGCTGTTACTGTTTAAAGGCATTCAATTATAGTACAAGAGTAGCTCAAGTCAAACCAGGACTTGTGATGAAACTTCTGGTGAATTAAAGCATAAAAAACAGCGATTGACATTTGAGTCTTTTTGATGATGACAATTTATCCATGTTTAAATAGTGCAAACTTTTAAAGGAGGCTGTATGTCTGTGAATGACGATACCGCCGAGGTGTCTTCGAGCTCACAGCAATCGTTCCTGTAAACATCCAGCGAGTGGAACACCTGATCCTTGAAAATTGATGGATAACTCGTTGAGGAAGAGCATCACAATGACTGGATCTGTCTGTGGGAACTGTAAACACACTCATTCACCAACACCACTTACAAATTACAGGAACTCAGCTGGGAGTTCTGGCCACATCCCTGTAAAGTCCAGACCTCGCTCCAACATGCTTGGGCCATTAAAAGAGTTCCTGGGACGCCAGTATTTCAGACAAGATGCAGTGAGTCTGATCATGGCTCTGGTGTACTGGAAAAAAATCTTTCTCTCTTGTAGGTATCCAAGCACTAGTGGAACACTGGGATAAGTGCATTAGTGTAGCAGGGGATTATATAGAGAAAAATAAAGGAAGTTTTACTAGTGATAGGTCGTTCATAGACGATCTGTTCTTTTTGAACAAGTCCTTAACATGACTCAGAAGAACGTGTCGTCTCAGAGAGTATTTTGTTCTTTTTTGACTGGGCCTGCATGCGCAAAGCATCACTAAACCTCCGTAGGTTATGTACAGGAAACAGAAATAAGCGGTTCATCTCATGAGTCTTCTGTTCCGAGTCGTTCATTCTTTTGTCCTGTGACTCTCATAGACGCTATGCAGTGCAATAATAGTGTCTATAGGGGTCACGTGACAAAAGAACGAACAACTCGGACCAGAAGATATGAGAGGTGAGCTGCTCATTCTGTTTATCATAATATGTCTTTAGCTGCATTGTAATATTTTCATTATTGGAGCCAAAATCTGTCCATGTAGACATGTTGGGGGTCTGTTTAATGAAAATGTTACATTTTATTTTATTTCTGATCAAAAAAGGAAATGAACTAAATGGTTTAAAAAAAAAAAAAGTTAATTTTGATGAACAAGATTTAAAGAACCGAGTCACTAAAATGATCCAAACTTCCCATCACTAGTTTTTAATCTTATAACATAACATAATCAAAAGTCCCCGTGTGACTTGAACACTTTTATTGTATTGTGGATTTTTTTATATATTGTATGTGCAGAAATACTCATTTTCACTTCACTCACATAAAATAAACTTTGATAATTTGACAGCGCGTTTGACTTGGCACTGCTGTGCACTTAACATAGCATATACAGTAGAGGTTTTAGTCATAATGAGCTGACAGTTAAAATTATTATTAAACATTATAAATAATAGTCCGTTTAAATCTCCTGTCACCTCAAGATTAAGAAAAATTACTTTCTTAAGTGGCACAATAATAATGAAAAATGTATTTCTTAAGCAGATGTTTGAGGATGTTCTCCAATGCTACAAACAGTCATTTTAATTTCACATGTTTAATCACTGACAAACAATAAACGTTAATGTACATGTGGATACATCGATATTTACATATTCATAAACCAGGTGCCTGAGATCTCAGCAGGGTCTGCTTCATGCTTTTGGCAGAGATGATAAGAGACACAACTGGATCACCAGCACCCCCCCACCCCCCCCAAACAACAAACACACACACACACACACACACACACACACAACGAGGAGTTCAAAGAGTATTAGACACAGATGCAGTTACAGTTACATGACTGGTAGTAAATATTTACTGGCGTATGTGGATCAGTGCTCGATGCTCGTTTTCCTGTAGAGCACCTTCATAATGCCACCTGGTGCCTCATAAAATACGAGTGACTTAACAACACCTATTATATTCCTTTAAGAATATTACCTGCAAGCAGTATTACAGGTGTACTATTGACTGAACACAATAGCTGACTACCATAGGCTACAGGTTAGTTGATAATATTGGAATCATAGACTAATTGATTGATTAACATATGAAAGGTTTAGCAATTGTATATGCCCCTTTAAATAAGACCCAGGGGAGAATAATAATCATCACATATCATGAATTCATACTTCTTGATTGTTATTTGATACCATAACAAAATTAACCAGGAATAAGACCACTGCAGAAATCCCTACAACAATGACATGCAGTAGTAAGGACTTCATGAACTTTATCAATAACAACATTGTAAACATTAGGCAAAAAAAATCAGGGTTTAAAACTAGACAATTTAATAAACTTTGATGCAGATGATAAACTAACCACATTTGATCAGAACCTAGAATACTTTATTCCCCTTGAGGAGAATTAACTAATGTCACTGATTGCTTCTGCAAAAAAAAAAAAAACCTGTGTATTAGATCCTACTCAAACAAATAGTACCAGCAAAAATGCCCTAATTTAGTCATGTCCAATCCCCCTGTCACTAGGGGGCTCCCACATTAAAACTACTACTATCATTCAGTCGGGAGGGTCGAAGACTATCACATGTGGAAGCGCTAAGTACCTCTCATCTGAGCAAACTCGGCCAATCAGCTCTCTCTAGAGCTCCGGCTGCAAGAGGTTACAGCATCACCCGGGAACCAAAACTCACGATCTCCGGATGACAAGGCGAGCGCTTTACCACTACGCCACTCGGAGGCCCTTGAAAACCCTTTAAATTATCAGTTATTAATCCACTAATTACAGGCTGATTTTAAACTTCCCCTTTATCTCCAAGATCCTAGAAAAGATAGTAGCACAGCAGCTATGTTCATATCCACATAGAAATAGCATAAATGAACTGTATCAGTCAGGATTTAGGCCTCATCACAGCACAGAGACAGCACTTGTTAAAGTAGTAAATTACCTCCTATTGGCCTCTGACCAGGGATGCGTCACTATACTTACTCAACCTCTGTGCAGCTTTTAACACCATTGATCATAGTATTCTCCTTCACAGACTAGAAAATGTAATAGGAATTGAGGGAACGGCCCTCTCCTGGCTGAGATCTTATTCGACTGATCAGTTTATAGATTTAAATGGTGATTATTCTGCATGTTCTCAAGTAAAGTTTGGTGATCCACAGGGTTCCGTCTTAGGCCCACTGCTATTTTTTCTTTACAAGCTTACTCAGGCCAACATAATTCGTAAGCAGGGTATTAGTGTTCAGCAGCAGCAACAACAACAACAACAACAACAACAACAGGAAAAACAACATGAGCAGCACAACAATAACAATTACAGCAATGACAACAGTAACTACTACTGCTGCAGCAACAACACAAGGGAAATTAACTACATTAAATAATTCTTTTGATTGTGTAAAACTAATTTGTGACAATGTCAATTGTTAAATAAAATTGAATTTAATTCACCTGAACTACATCATCATCATCATCATCATCAACAACAACAAGAAAATAAATACAACAACAACTATTAATACAGCTAAAATAACAAGGAAAGTAAATACATCTCCTATATCACCTACATCATCGTTATCATCATCAACAATAACAACAACAGCAGTGACAAAAACAACCACAGCAAAAACATACAATAACTTCTACTACTACTACTACTACTACTACTACAGAAAAACATCAAAACCTACAGCAACAATAACAGCAACTGCTACACAAGAGACAACAACTACATCATCAACATCAACAACAACTTTCATAGCAACTACAAAAAAATAGGGATGACAACAAAAACAACAGACCCCACACATCTTGTCAGTGTGAACTGATGCTGTTTGTTTCTCCCCCGAAATATTTACAGCTCACTGTTATTTACTTTCAATTGATTTTTCCTCCCGGTTATGAGAACCACACGGCACGGCTGGTGCTGGTGCTGCTTTCTCTCACAAATCAGACTGAGAGATTCACTTGATTACATGAAGCCAGAAATCAATGCGCAATCATATAGTATTACAAATCATATAGAAATTAAAGACATTTTACTAATAATTGCACCTCTAGTTATGATCACCTATATATACACAACATAATTCACACTCATACACAACAATCCTGAGCATGATATTACATCACATCGATGAACCGGGTTGATTTTATTCATTAACTGATTAACAGCAAGAGTTAACCAGAGGCTAAGACATAACTACAATGACTTTAGCATGTTGTAATATATTAGAAGGCTGAGAAAACAGCGAGAAGAACAGCAGAAGTCAGGAAAGTGACAGAAAATTGCAGAGACATAAATAAAGCAGGAGGAAGCAGTAGGTGGCGGAGAGTGATGGATGAAGAGACGAGTGTGAATGTGAGAGACAGAGAAGAGAGAAAGGAGAAATTTATAAAAGATAAGAGCGCCTGCCTGAAAAACACCACATCTATGTTTCCTATCTATGCTCTTAGATAAAGTGAGTGTGTGTTGTGTTTTGTTTGTGTGTATTGTGTGTAGTGTATATTGTGTGTATGTGTGTGTGTGTGTGTGTGTGTGTGCCAAATATCAATGTCTCTTAGCATGCAGCCTGCAGCCCTCTGGTTATATCCTTCCCTTCCCAAGTCAAGGTCATGTAGAGGAATCACTGGATCGTTCCCCACACCCTCCCCCTACCCATGATGCTGTTCTGCTTCTCGTGTTCTTATTAAAACCCAGGCACAGTGTTCTCTCGGTTGAAACGCCACCGCTTTCAGTGCTTCTCTTATTGTGCTTGACCTAACACCCGCTGCTGCTTCATAAGCCATCGATAGCAGCCGATAGCATCAGAGAGCATGCTGGGATGAATCTAGGGCTTTAAGCCTCCCCACACACACACCTACACACGCGCACACACACACACACACACACACACACACACACACACACACACACACACACACACACACACACACACACCAGGTCTGAGGAGTCACTGAGTGCTTGTTTGGATTATTTCAGATGCCATCATTGAACCAAACATCCTAAAGAGTCAGATCAAATCGAGAACCATTACTGGCTCTTTGGTTGTCTCCATTAAAGGTTCCATATAGTACACTGCTACAGTTTTTCTAACTGAAAAAGGTTTATCTCAAAGGGTTTTCAACAGAATAAATAATTAAATCAACAATAAATATAAAAAGAACCTTTTGTACCAATAATTTATTGCCCATGAAACAACCCCCTCATTATGCTTCCTGGTTCCTTATCCGGTAACATTTCCCATAGGCCGTGTTTAGACGAATATTCATATGAATATGAATTTTCATTTTGCTTGGCTAGAAAATTAAAATATATTTCCTAACGACTCTCTGCCTCCGGGTCTCTCTATGACTTACACTACCGTTCAAAAGTTTTAGATCACTTTCTAACTCCATGATCGTTCCTGATTTTTATTTTTTTCTACATTGTAAAGGAATGCTGAAGGCGTCCAAAAA
>JAOVVA010000010.1:20590683-20600865 GCA_028565275.1 Leiocassis micropogon | reverse complement strand
GGAAGCGAGAGAGAAAGTTCTTCCCCCCTTCACCAGAAGCGCCGAAGCGCGCTGGAGAAGTGGAAGGTAAAAGACTCATGATCCGGCGAGAGAAAAGGAAAATTCTGTCTCGTGCGCCTCCGCCAGATTTGCACGCCAGAAATGCGCTGCGGGTCGCGGTTTCGCTTTAAGACGGCAAACTCGAGCGCGAGGGACTTTAATAGGGAGAAAATCGCAATACTTACCTGCTCCCTGAAGCCCGAGGATAGCGTGCTCTTCCCCCAAACACTCAAACAGAAAACGTGGAGATCGCCCTCAGCGAGATATTCTTCTACACGGAGGGACGGACTCGTGTCTTACTCTGCCATCTTTCTGGTGAGTAGTAAGACACTTTCTATTTTCGCTTTCTGTTAGAAAAATGCTTGCACACACGCACACACACAACATGGATCCTGAAGTGAAAATGATCTGAGGGTGTTTCCGGTTCATGCCTATTTATAACCTCCAGGTGCACCTCATCGGTTGACGTCACCTGTCTGAGGTTATACATGCCAAAATATTTGGCGTGTTTGACACACACGTGCTTCACAACCGTTCACGAGGAATCGTTTCCCAAAGCGCTGTCGCTCAGCATTGAGTGTAGCTTTTGAAAGGGAACATACTGTACAACCTCCATCCACACAGACCCAAGGCGGTAATCGAACTCGGACCCTGGAGGTGCAAGGCGACAGTGCTAACCACTAAGCCACTTCTAAGTTCCAGAAAGTCAAGAACCCTTAACTACTATATACTAGGAACTCCTTGAAAATTTGTTTTCTCAGATAGCATTAGTAAAATACAATAAGTTTTTAAAAGGATCTAATCAGGGGCAGTGGTAGCTCAGAGGGTTAAGGCACTGAGTTGCTGATCGGAAGATTGGCGGTTCGATCCCCAGCTCCACCAGGTTGCCACTGTTGGGCCCTTGAGCAAGGCCCTTAATCCTATCTGCTCCAGGGGCGCTGTATCATGGCTGACCCTGCGCTCTGACCCTAGTTACACTGGGATATGCGAAGAAGGAATTTCACTGTGCTGTAATGTATATGTGACAAATAAGGGCTTAACTTAATTCTTGAATGGTTTCTATAAGAATTCATATGTTCACAATTAAACACTGAGCAGCTTTTATTAAAGTAGTAATTTTACTTATTTATTTCTTTTCTACAAGTACAATTAACCAACAATTACAATTGTCTTTTATTAATTAATACATCTCACTGTAAGTTTTGTTAATTGATAATTCACTATTATTATAATAATTAATTATTAACTGTAAGGTTAATAATTAAAATTCCTATAATGTCATCTCCTGGAACATCAAAACAATAAAAAATATTCTTGTAGAAAAGAAACAAATGAAGAACAGAAGCTCGAAGAACTCTAAGATGAAAATGATTCTTATATTTAATATGAATTGATTCTCTATAAAAGATCTGATTCGAAGAGTCTCTGTTTTTCTGACACATCATTAATGACTCAAGTCGAAATGGACAATATGGTAATCATCACTGTATCAAATGGAGTTCATACTAATGAAAGAAGGTTCAGTCCTGACCTCTATGTGCTCTTTTAAGAACAGTGATAATTATGATTCGTTCCTGCCTGTGGAGACAGACATAATAAAGACGGCGAGGGAGAGAAAGAAGCTGTGCTGAGGACACGAGTCAGACGGCCACCGAGGGCCCTGGATTGTATTAAAAGCAAGTTTAGACAGTGTGAATGGTCGAGGGAGGAACAGAGGAGGGGCTCTGCCTCAGGGAGCCACTGCAGGATCACACGTCCATCCGGTTAGATTAACTACAAAGTGAAAAATGAGAGAAGAAAGAGGAAGAAGGGAATAACACTGTGAGGGAGCTTAAAGAAAGAGGTGAGAAAGAGAAACAGAAGAGGTGAGAAAGAAGTGCACTCCATCATGGTACAAAGAAACTAAAAGAGGTACCTGAGGGTGTGAATAACAAGCGAAAGAGGCAAGGGCTGCTTTCCAAACCACACTTGAGAAAATCACATGCACTATATGGTGAATAGTGTGTGTGGTTTAGAACATTTCCACTTAAATATGGACTATATACAGAATATAAACAGAATTAGTTTAGGGTAAGCCTACTTTAATTTGTGAACAGGATAAGTTGTTTAGGACATGCCCACAGTGAGGTCCAATGGATTATTCTGTGTCTACACATTGTACACAGTTGTAGTGTGAATTTGTCTGTGTGTGTGTGTGTGTGTGTGTGTGTGTGTGTGTGTGTGTGTATTGTCGATCCTCAGACTCAATATTTCCTGAACTTTAAATTGACATTTAAGTCCAAATGTGAAAATGGGCTCTCTCTCTCTCTCTCTCACACACACACACACACACACACACAAACAAACACACATGTTCAAAAGCAGTCATAGTTTGCAGTGGAAATTAAATGGCACTTGCAGTTTAAATGTTTAGAAAATGAACATTTAAAAAGTCAAACTATCATCTTTTTCAGCCCGGTCACCTGAGAAAAAGCAGAAAGTAAAATAAATAAATAAATAAATAAATAAGTAGGGAAATGAGTTTGCATATTAAGCACAACATTGCATGAAGGTCAAACAATGTGAGCTGAACAGAATACTGATTAGACAAGTGTGTGTGTACAGTATGTGTGTGTGTGTGTGCGATTAAAACAGTGCAGCAGTGCCGCTAATGACTCTGACTTCATGCAGGACGGAATGTCAGTTAAATACACATTACTGCGGTTTATATGGCAGTGTGTATAATTAGTGTATAAGACTTCCTGGGTGAAATAACAATATCTTAAACCTTTTTTAAACAGTGATTAAAGCAGAACTGATACATTTGTCTTGAGGCATGAAGTGGTGTCAATCTAAACTCTCTGCTTGACTTTAAAGAGGTCAGGATGCAGATTTGTCACCATGACAACAAAAAGCTATTTATATTACCATTATCAAAATATAACATGAATGAAGCTGTGGTTTCGGGAATGATACAGCTAAAAAAAAAAAGGCTACAATTTTGACAATAAATCAAACAATAAATCTGAGGTTAAATAAATAAATAAATCACTTTTCCAAGCTGTACTTACTTACCATACACATGAAGTGATGTATTTGTACATTTATTTAGGCTTTGGTTCAACTGATGTGATTCAGCATATCATCACGTCATCCAATCCCACCACCTGTTCATTAGATCCAATCCCTTCCACAATGCTCCAGGCCATCTCACAAGACCTCCTTCCTCTCATCACAACCATCATCAACCATTCCATATCATCAGGTCATGTTCCTGCTGCTTTTAAGGAGGCAAGGGTTATTCCCATCCTCAAGAAACCCTGCCTGGATCCAGCAGACGTCAGCAACTATTGCATGGTATTGCTTCTCTTTTTTATTTTTTCCAAAATTCTTGAAAGTGATGATTTAATGATCCCAATCAATCTAGATTTAAAGTGGCACATTTCACAGGGCCTGCCCTTCTGTCAGTCACTGAGAAACTCCAGGCTGCTAGATCAGCTAAAGTATCATCCTGATCCTCCTGGACCTGTCAGCTGCATTTGAAACAGCGAACCACAGTGAATCTGTGGAACAGCGTGGCAATGGTTTGCTTCCTACCTAAAAGATAGGTCACATGAGTTGACATGGAGGGGATCAACATCTGCCCAACGCAGACTCTCTACTGGTGTCCCAGAAGGTTTAATACTTGGTCCTCTTCTGTTCTCCCTCTATCTTGGTAAGGTCATATCATCGCATGGCTTTTCATACCATTGGTATACAGATGACGTGCAACCTATTCTCTCCTTTCCTCCCCCAGACACTCAAGTTTCCACCTGGATCTCAGCATGTCTGGCAGACACCTTATCCTGGATGGCAGTTCGTCAGCTGAAGCTCAATCTGAGTAAAACTTAGCTGCTGTTCATCCCTGGCAACTCATCCCCTGGTCAAAACCTTGTGTTCTCCATGGACAATAATCAGATCACTCCTTCAGCCACGGCGCACAATCTTGGGGTAACTGTCAACAATCATCTGTCATTTTTCCCACACATTGCTAAACTTACTCGCTCTTGTCTATTTCTCCTTTACACCAGAAGAATTCACCCATTTCTTTCTTCACAGGCTACTCACCTGTTTGTACAGTCCTTTGTTATTTCAAGATTAGACTACTGCAACTCACTCCTGGCAGGTCTGTCTCTGTCCACCATTCGTCCATCAGCTGATTCAGAATGCAACTGCACATCATGTTTTCAACCTTCCCAAGTTCTCCCACACCACCCAACTTCTCCACTCCATGCACTGGTTTCCTGTAGCTGCCCGCATCAAATTCCAAATGCTGATGCTTGCCTACAAAGCTAAAAATGGCCCAACACCCACTTACCTCTTAGGTCTAATCACACTACGCATTGCATCACATTCCCTCCGATCCTCCAGCACTGCTCGCCTGGTCCCACCATCTCTCGGGGATCAAGGAAGATATTCATCCAGACTCTTTTCTGTTCTGGCACCTAGGTGGTGGAATGAACTTCCTCTAGATAAATTAAAAATCCAACCGTGTTTGACTGATGGCACTTAGTTAGTAACCTAGTAATTCAGTGTAAGTATCTATCCAATGACGGACACTTCAAAGCATTTTTTGTAAGTCACTCTGGATAAGAGTGTCTGACAAATGCCTAAATATAAATTTAAATGCCTGTAAAGGCAGCTGACATGTGCACCTCGCCCACTTGTCTGTCACGAGCCTGTGGGGTATAATTTGCAAATAATCTTTTTGATGAAATCAGCAAACTTTTAAAAATCTTTCCACAATTTCTCGCTGGTGTGTGTTTATTCCACCAACAAACCTTGAGAGGAGACAGTGAGATGCATTTCATAGAGAGAAACTATTGGGGTTTGTGGGTAAAAGTGGTCAGGAGGGAGGAAGACAGTGTGAGGAATGGCAGTGTGTCACTAAGGAAGGGGTAGGAAATTGACAAGTAGTGCAGTACTTGACAAAGATCAAAGACTGCAGGTTGGGCACAAGTCAAAAGACTTGGAGGGGTATTTGTTTTTAGGGGTGGGTCTTGGGCAGGTTGATTGCACAATGACGGAACGTTCTCAATCACATCTCATAGAAAATTGCTTATCACTTGGAAGTGTAAACACAGGTATGGTGGAAAATGAGTGGGTAAGAGTGATTGTGTATACCCGTGTGTGTGGTCTGGGACAACCATCCTTTTTTTAATTTTTTTTTTAGTGAATCACATTTTTTTCTTAAAGACTCACCTGAGGGCCTTCTGGGACGTTCCTCAATATTTTAGCACTCACTCCAACACTTCAGGTCACATGACTCTTCTTGACTTTGAACCCTGTGCAGGTGTACGATGTGGTAAAGTCACTTGCATGGCGTTTAGACTAAGAGATGAAACATTGTCAAATAACATGACATTTAATAAAAAACTAGAGGGCCGGCAGGATCTAATCTCTCTCTTCTAATTTACTGTACAGTTGAGTTATTAAGGACCGACATAAATATTGCTGATGTTCTTGATATGAAGCCAAATGAATACAGATCTGTCAGCTCAGACCTGCCATCTTCAAATTTTTGGAAGGATGACAGTGTAACATGGCTTCTGCTAATATTTGACTGATAAAATGAAGACCTGAACATTCATTAGTACATTTAATTAAAAACAGTTTACAGATGATTAAAACACAGACATGTTGAGCATTTAGAATGAGGTTAAATGTTCACAAATATTGTGAGTTGGGTTTTTGCCCTGTCCATGCTTTCCATGTTTCCTGTACAACTATTCCTCATGTTAAATTTGTTTACAATTTTTCTAGGGTCCAGATGCAGTTGAGCGTTGGCTAAATGCAGGTAAAAACTAAAGAATAAAGGTTTTCAGGGATGCTGGACAATCTGTGTCATAGAAACTGATCTGAAAAATTTACTGTAAACAGGTATTTGGATTTCATTTGAAAATCTAATTTAACTCAAATGTTGTTTGCTGTATATGGGTCATGTACAGCGACAATAACATCTCCCTACATTTAGATAGAAAATTAGCAGTTCCCTGTCACCTTGGTAGAATGAATATGGGCATGGTAGTAGGGGGCATGGCAAAGCACCAGATGTTAGTAAATTACAGAGAATGAGTGGGTAAAGGGTGATTGTGTACAGCTGTGTGTGGTCTGGGGCAACTTTTGTCCATCCCCTGCCTCCCGTGTCCTCATTCTGAAACAGAGTTCACAGCAGAGTAAATCTGGAACTAAAGCTATGAATCAGAGGCAGACTTTCAAAATTTTAAATTTTGTTTGATGTGTTTCAATCTGATTCAACATCAGTAGTGTTTACTGTCTGATTCATATCAAGCAGCTATTTCTTACAGTTTTTTTAACATAGACCAGGGTTTCTCAATGTCCAAACTCCGATCTGGATCCGGACTACGGGGCAAGTCAATCCGGACCCAGTCTACACCCCAAATTAGGAATGCACTAATACAGTGTAATAAAGTGTATGTTTCCAACCTTGAAATAAAAACTTGCTATACTTATCAATAAATTGTTAGTTTTGTAGTTTATTTGGAGATAGCGAGGTAGCTAACAGCTAACAGGCTTTTATATTCTGTCTTGCCTGAACAGAAAAGCTAAACTTCTGTGTCTTCTGTCAGTGTCTATTATGTCACTTGTGTGGTGAGGATGTCCTGATCCAAATATGCAAATGACTCTGTCTAGCCACCACACCTTCTTTTGTGCCAAGGTTTAGGTAGCAGATTGTGCAATTTCTCAGACTAGGTTGCTGTGTACTTCACAGTCTCTGTGTGGGCCGTTCACATGTCATATCTTTTGAACGATCGATTTAAATTGAGATGAAAAATCCCAACTTTTCAGAATGGCACAACCAAAAAGCTTTGCTCTTTTGGTCCTCCTGGATCGGCTGGTGAAATTCTCAGTGCTTTCTTCCTACCTGAAGGATGGGATGCACCCGAATATGGCGTGTTTCTGTGTTGTCCACAAATAAACCTAACTGGCCAGGGATTCATCTGAGATTTTACATGAAAATTACTCACAGTAGATTTACTCTAGATTTACTTCAGATTTTACTTCAAAATCATTTTGATATTACACTGTATTGTTGTGTTGTCATTTAAGGTCAGTTAGTTTAATCAGTTTATTTAGACATCATAACAAATATGCCTATTTACTTTGTTTAGGTATGAAAATCAGTCGAATAAGATTTTTTTTATCGTGGTAAATTTTCTTCTAAAACATCCGTAAATTTTTAATGTTAAACGTTGGAGCTGTTTAGGTTTACTGCGTCAAACAGTGCCATTACTTCTGCACAACTTGGAATGTATTTTCAATCTTTCTGACACTAATGCAAGTTGCTTAACGTTGGATTTGATTTGCTTTAAGAAATGCCACTGTTTGGCTGTAATCACTGATTACAGTCAAACAGTGGCATTTTTCTATGAGGCTTTAATTTATTTTGTCACAGACCTTCTTAAATATAATTGTACCTTGCTTGAAAGTTATAAGCAAGTTTGATAAAAGTCATTTGCTTTTCACTAACTGTTTTGGACCTTTGACCTTGAATAGAAATCATATAGAAACCTTTCAATATTAATATAGTGGTCATTTAAGGAAAACCACATTTTAGCATCTCTGTTTTGGCCTCATTTTTCAGAACTGGAGAGGGCACCTGTTTTTTCAAGTACTAAAAAGTCTCTAACAGCACTAACATGATGCATAATATTTGTTGATTTTTTTAAGCAATATCACACTTGAGGTCCTGCTGTTGTGCTGGATATCACTATGTCTCTGATGCTTTTAGCACTTGGACTGATTATGATTTGTTTGTTTATTTAGCCAATTATTTTGCTCTGCCAACACGTTAGTGGTAGGTTTCTCACCTGCCATGTGGAAGGCCCATGATCAATTCTCCTCCAGTGTCCAAACCCCAGCCACTGTATGCAGTACCAGTCCCAAACCAGGAAAATGGATGGGTTATATCAGGAAGGGCATTCGGTGTAAAACCTGTGCTAAAGTTGTCTGCAGAACGGATGTTCCACTGTGAAAAAGATTAATAACAAACAACATTTGCTCTGTCAACACATATCTTTTCACATTTTGCGGAACTAGCCAGCCATGACTGGCAGAGTTGGTGACAGACACTGCAATTAACGGGTGAAAGTAGTTTAACATTTTTATTGATACTGTGTAGCCAAAAGGAGAGGAGAAATAAACCATGGAGGTGGTGGACAGTCCTGGGAAACCTATGAGATTTACTTTATATTTCCACTTATTCGCCTTTAGAATATCAGCTATGTTAACTTCCAGACTTCTGGGTTAAATACCAGATGGTATCAAATGAAAAGTGAGTGCACTAGGGTGTACAACCTTGTTCAACTTGATCATCACATTAATGAGTGCTCTTGATTAGGGGTTAGAAGGATTTGTGATTCAACCAGATGTTAGAAGCTAGTTAGCTTTGTAACTCATCTTAGACTTAAAGAACATCAACACTAAGGCAATTTAGAATGACTTAAAAGCAATTACTAAGGAGACAACGTGTTGTTTAAGATGCCATAACGTTATCAAATGTGTTTTCTTGCTGATAGTGATACTGTGACTAGTTGTGAATGTAGGTTTTGGTAGGCAGATGCTCTGTCCTCAGTACTGTGGACTGTACAGACCTACTTTCACCCATGCTGCAACCGACTGGTAGTGTAATTATGCACAGTGATACATATAGTTAAATGTCCCAATGTTTGACAGTACTGTACAAAATAGACACCACAAATGCTTCAGATTATTAGCTCAAAACTAACTGCTGTATAGTTAAATGTCATGTCTTGTAAAAAAATTTCTGGCAGACTTCTATTCCTTAATCCAGTCTAATAGAAGAAGTGGACATGCAAACAGTTTGTATTTTATTACTGAAGCTGTGGTATATTTCTGAGGAATACATCAATTTTAGACCATTGGTTGTAAGTTTAACAAAATCATTTTAAAACTGTAAATTTATTCTAAATTAAAAACAGACCCTTTAGTCCAATGATCAGATTTGACAAATAAAAGCTTGATTAACCCTCTGGTGACTAGGGGTATAACTCTTGCATGTGTTAAATGTTGAGACAATAATAGAATCAAATGTTCTTCAGCACCTTAATTTGAGTATCAAATTCTTGGCTATGCAAATACATGGAAACTATGAAACAAATATTCTCAGAAAGATAGTAAAAGTTTACCTTGGGAGAGCTTGTGCCTTTGGCCCGAGACAAGAAATTTGCATTCCCTCATTCATATGAAAGATTATTCCATCCTAATTCCACCTGTATCCCCCTCACCAGATTTCTACCGGTTACCTTGATCTCTTGTGTATTTATCTCCTTTGGAGAAGATAACAGACCACAATGTGCAAAACATAGATGTTTTAGGAGCCTTCCTGTCTGAGAGGGCATCACGTAATGACTCAAAAAGAAGATAAAGATGTTGAAAGTTGGAGCTGTTTGGGGTCACATGCAACAATTTACAGGCAGATAGTGCAATTTTCGTTTACACTGACTTGCAAGTTTTAAATCATTCTGTCACTTCTGTAAGTTGCTTTGGTTTAAGCATCTGATTTCAGTCAAAAAGTGGCATTTTTTCCTACTAGGCTTGAATGTATTTTGTTTCAGACTGCCTTTTACATGAATGTACCTTGCTTGATAGTTATAATAAAATAAAAGTCATTTGGTTCGGCTCTTTGACCTTGAATAGAAATCAGATCTGGACCTTTGAATATTACATTTGAAAACCCCTGACATAGACTGTATGTACCAGAAGAACAAGCATCTCTGCAGCATTCTACTAATCAGGAATTCATGGTAGAGTGGCTAGACGGAAGCCACTACTTAGTAAAAGGCACATGACAGGCAACTGGAGTATGCCAAAAGGTACCTGAAGGACTCTCAGACCATGAGAAACATTTTCAAGCACCTTTGGCACCAATTACAGCTGCAAGTCTTTTTGAGTATGATGCTACAAAATGGTTTTTCTTCTGGAAGTTTCTTCCGGGCAGCCTGCTCTAGGAAGAGTCCTGGTGGTTCCTAACTTTGATATATATATCTTAAAGAAATTGCCGCTGATATATATATATATATATATATATATATATATATATATCAGTGGCGATTTCTTTAAGACTGCAAGGGAAGCTCAGCT
>JAOVVA010000010.1:20574456-20585855 GCA_028565275.1 Leiocassis micropogon | reverse complement strand
CATAGCGCTTTCGCGCAGCATCTCGTTCCCGCTTTTTCAGGGAACAGGGTTACAGCAAAGTAACCCGAGACGTTTTCTTCTGTACCTCCATGTCACCATAAAAAGTTACAACTCTTGTAGATTATTAGGAATAACAGCCTGAAATTGTTTCCTTTCGCAACTTTCCTCAGGTTTTATCTTAACTGGTACAGAGAATCTCAAATGCGGAATAATGTATATTCAAGCAAACCATGCACAGTCCACTGTTATTATTAAAATGCTAATTAAAGCAGTTGCATGTGATAAGGTTTTTTGATGCATATTTAAAGTATAGGGCAGCCAAAAATCATTTCATGACTCTTCATGGAGTCCTTACAGTTTGTGAACATTGAATGGTGAACAATGCCTGGTGACTCAACTCTTCACTTTTGCTATTTTGTGCTGGTGGAACAAACCGCCCAACTGCCCCCAACCCTTCCACCAGCATATTTCAGATCCTTGCTGCTTCTATCCTTGTCAGATAAATGCTTGGATTGTTTACTGCTTCATTTGTTAGTCACTTTGGATAAAATTGCCTGCCAGAAGAATAAATGTAGATGTAATTGTAGGAGGGTACAGCACATCCTCATCTACACGGAAGAGAACCGAGGCTGTCAAGAGAGAGGCAGGGATGGTGGTTCTGTTGTACTTTTGCCAGCTTGGTAATTGGATATTTTAATGAGATGCCATATTTCTGCCTTGTGTGGGTGTTTGATAAAGCTGAACTCATAATTAATCTTTGTAGCTTCATTAACTCAACTGACAACAGCAAGCCATTATAGACCGCCATATATATATATATATTCTCCACAACCTCTCTCTCTCTCTCTCTCTCTCTCTCTCTCTCTCTCTTTCTGTCACCGCATGCAGCCTGCAAACCTTTCTGCAATAATGCCATTTTTAGCACGACATCTGATTCTGATTAATTTACTTATATAATCTTTACTGTCCTTGTATAATTTCTCAGACAATAAAATACCATTCCCATCTCTAGATGACATTTTTAAACCTATTTTTGAGTTGTTGTTGTTGTTCTAAGGACCTTTTTACAAATCCCCTCTCCAAATTTTAAATCTAAATACCCCAGTGATTTTGTTTATTCTATAGACATACAGTACATATTTTAGTTTCTATGGAGTTGTTTCTAATAAAAATTAATTGAAAACATTTTCTCCATTTGGAAAATAAGCAATAACACAACACACACTAATCGGCTTTAGTTTCAATTCCAAGATGAAAGAATTAAAAAATGTTTTCTGGATGTTTGGACATGCTGTATTTTAAAAAGTATAAAATGGAGGGAGGAGTCACAGTGGCTTAGTGTTTGGCGGTGTCACCTCACACCTCCAGGTAGGGGATTTGGGGGGTTTCCTCTAAAAGACATGTGTAGGGTAAGTGGTGTTTCCAAATTGCCTGTAGTGTATGATTGTGTGTGTGTGCTTGTGCCATGTCATGGGTTGGCACCCTCATCCAGGTGTACCCCTTCTTGTGCCCTAAGTTCCATTAGATAGGCTCTACACCCCCATAACACTACACAGGATAAGCAGTATGGACAATGGATTGATGGATGAATAAAATGGAGAATGCCACCAGTATTCATGTGTATTCTAGCTCTGTAGATTTTTTCTTTCTGAAAAATTATGCACATTTTCTAGATTTTGTACTTTGGTATGACTTGACTTGTACACCAATTAGCCATAAAATTTAAACGTACATAAAATTATCCCAATATTTTGTAGGCAACTGGGGTAGATCTGGAGCCTTGATAAAGAGTCCACAAGACCTCTAGGGGTGTACTGTGGTATCTGGCACAAGGACATTATCAGCAGATCCTTTGGGTGTTGTGGGTTGTAGGGTGGGGCCTCGGTGTATCTGACTTGTTTTTCCTGGGGAATCCCATGGTTGCTCAATTGGATTGGAATCTGGGGAGGTTGGAAGCCTGGTCTGCAGCCTTGGGCTCATTGCCTGCTGGGCCAGAAGGGTTGCCCTTTGGTCCCCGCAGGGATGGATGAGCCTTGGGTGATCCCGTCACCAGTTAACTGATATATAATTGATATAATTGATCATCATTGTGTCACGCCGTTCGCCTGTGATGGGCGTGCACCCAAATCTATTATCCGAAGAGGAGGAGGACTGCGTTAAGGCCCAATCCCAGACGTCAGCGAGGACTTCCACCCGAGGCCATGTCCAGAGAGAGCTGGGAGGGGCCAGGCCAGCCATCGACAGCGGGAGAAGAACCGTTTAGGGAGCATGCAGGAGCGCTGCCTCCGCGTGCTCCATTCTGCCACTCCCCCACTGCCACCTTTTGCCAGCTGTGTGCCCGCATGCCAGCTAGGCACTGCTCCCAGACCTGCACGTGCACATTCCTTCCTTCCCCTTTCTTTCCGTCCTCCCTCCTTTAACCCTTTCCTTCCCAATTTTACCTAAATAAATTACCATTTTTCCCGTAAAACCTTGCCTCGTGTCCGTGCTTTATGGTGCCGCCCGTGCAAAAAGGGTTGAACCCTTTACAATTGTTAATGTGTGAATGTAATGTGATTATATGGTGTTGATGTTATGGCTGATTGCTGTATACTTAAGCTTAGCCCTCACTTCTTAAATTCTAAAAACATGCTTATCTACGCTTCACACAGTATACAGTATACCTGAAACAGCTCCTTTGTTTATATTGTTATAGTTATACAGTATGACATCATATACTATATGATGAATAATTACAGTATATGTTCTATCGTAGCCCAGAAAGTGCCATTTGTTTTAAAACTGATGTTATATGCTCCTGTTTTTGTTTAGGTATGGAGATTTTTTTTATTTATATTTAGAATAGGAAAGTCTTTTTTTTTCTTTAATAAATCTGTTAGTTTTATTTCTTATTGTGCTCATACTCACCCTGATACCAACTCTTACGCAGCATCTCTTTCTATCTATTTTCAATGCATGAAAATGATAAATCTGTTGTCTGGTTGCTGTGATTTATGGTCCGACCCTGACACAATGAGTTCAATATTACCCTGTCTTTTAAGAGATGAACACAGTATTTGCTTTGGCTGTAGTGTGAATGGAATGATTTTTTTTTTACTCATTGAGTTTTCTGTGCATGCTTATAGAGATTCAGTGGTTCATTACATTACATTACATTGCAGAGCATACAAGAAGCAGAGGACTTAGTATTAAACCTTGTGGACTGCCAGCAGTCTGTTACTGTAAGTAGCAGGAGTTAATTCCCTCTGTGATATGATATCTGATATGACTGTGCCTTCTGGTTAGCTTTACCAGTCTGGACCACTAACTCTAAAGCTTGAGAGTTTTCCTAGCGCATACCTTCCCTGACAGCTAAAACATGGCTTTAAGACACCGTCTGGGCTTACTTGAATTACAGACCTCAGATTAGGTTCATTGCTTTCTTTTTTTTTCCCGATTTTCTCCCTAATTTAGTCAGGTCCAATTCCTCCCCGTCACTAGGGGGCTCCCACATTTAAGGCTATTATTACCACTCAGTTGGGAGGGCCAAAGACTATCACGTGTTTTCTCCGAACCACGTGACGCCAGCCAACCGCATCTTTTCAAACTGCTTGCTCACGCACCGTTGGGGGCGGCGTAACACACTCGAAGGACAGCGCTATCCGCTCTTCCTGCTTGCGTGAGCTCACAGACGCCCCTGATTGGCTGTAGAGCCGTGATTAATGTGGGAGCACGAAGTACCTCTCATCCCTCCCCTCTGAGAGAGCTCGGCCAATCAGCTCTCTCTAGACCTCCAGCTACGAGAGGTTACAGCATCACCCGGGAATCGAACCAGAGCTGATCAGTCACCACAACAATTCCAACGAATGCTGTTCATCTTCAGAAGATCCCAGCCACTCTTCTATTATCGCCAGTCTTCTATTACTCGACTATTTCAGCTATTCTCAACACTACTCTCTAGAAGCTCGAAGACCTTCTCTAGAAGCTTTCCCAACTTCTAAGATCTATTCCTCTCACACTGCAAATAATTCTATTTGATTTCTGTGCTTGATGTTGTTTGTTCATACTGTATATTTTAAGAAAAAAAGAATGCTTCATTGACCAGTCCATGGTCTCCTCTAAAAAACAGCTTGTATATAAACAGTATATAAAGCTTTAGCTTCTAAGCGACATTGACTTAGCAAAGGACTGTTGTTTTTTATATTTTTGCTCAATTACAGTACTGCTCTTACCTTTGCAGAATTTGTAAAAGAAAAAAAGATTGTGGGTATTGTTTGAGGAAATAGGACTGATTATCTAGATTTTAAAAAAATCAGGATATTGATGAGAGACCAGTTATTATGTGAGCACTTTTTAAATCTAAATGACAATAGAAATCATTCAAATGCCCATAATCCAAAGTTTAAACACATGTGAATGTTTGGCCTGATAATTACACACAAGCTGACACACACAGGCTGGGTATCAGGTTTCCACACCTTTAAATTGTGAAATGAATGTAATTAGAGTTTGTATTGACCTTTTGCAGACACTTGACAAGCATGACGTCAATCACAACAGCAGACAGTGGAAGTACTGTTAACCATCATCAGGCTACTATGTGTATTCAATGATCAATTATGTTAATGGTGTATTTCAGAGCCAAAAAATAAATAAAAAAGACAACACAAATAACCGATGATTACCGGATGACCTCCTGCATTACCTGATGCTTTGTCACACAGATAAAAGCGCAAGCTAGAAATTGATAGCTGGTTTGATGGTTATCTAGGACAATGTATGAATATATTCTTCCTTGTGGATTTGATGGCTTTTGTTGCAAATGAGTCCATAATATGAAATATGCTGTGCTTTACGTTTCATAAAATGACATCTAGAAAATGTTAACTAATACTGACATTTCAAGCTTTCTACTTAATAGCTAACTAACTGTTCTGTTAAATGTAAAGCTAGTGCATTGTGTAGGGTTTACAATACCTTGTTCCAACCACCAAGGAGTTCTCTTGAACACGGGTTAGAAAAAGATTTATGATTTAGCTTTATGTTAGAAGATAAAGAATAGTAGATATTTTCTTGCTGAAAGTGCTTCTGTGATTGTTTTTTATAATAAGGGTTTTGGCATCTGTTGAGTAATATCCTGTTTGCCATCGAGAAATGGCCAGGACCATGGCAGACAGATGTTGTGACACCAGGTGCAAAAGGTCTATATAAACAGCCGGTGAGTTTTTTAAGGTCTTGCAAGACCCATGCACATTTCACTCAGAGATGCACGGAGTTAAATTTTATAAATCAGAAAAAAGAGTATATATACTGTATATATATATATATATATATATATAAATGTATCAGTGTATAGTGTGCAAACTCTGATAAACAGGAGAAAAATTAGGGATTCTGTTGACACCAATCCACAGTCAGGTAGTCCTGCAAAGATTTCAGCCACAACTGCCATGAAAATCATTTGGCATGCAAAAAAAAAACAAAAACACAAACAGTTTCGGCTGATGTCCAGACCTCTCTGCAATAAAGTAGTGAGGCTGTTTTAGGATGAACAATAAGAAGGTATTTACACAAACATGGTCGAGCTGCCAGAAAAAAGCTGCTGCTCTGCCAATACCACATAACAGCCCACTTACATTGTGCCAAACCGCACCTAGACATGCCTCAGAACTTCTGGCACAAAGTCTTTTGGAGTGGTGAGATGAAATTGAAAGTTTTTTGGCACCAACCCTGACCAACCCTGTTTGGATCAGACTCACCAATGCAAATGAGGAGAAGTCCACCATCTCTACTGTGAAACATGGAGATGGATATCTGATGTTCAGGATTTATGTGAGCTGGGAATTTAATAAAAATGAATGGCAGAATTTATGCAGCATGTTATCAAAAAATATTAGAGGCCAGTTTGCCTTTATTAGTCTAGAAGCTGCGCATGGAACACAATGGGACTTTACAACATAATTAAAACAATGTTCCAGGGCCAAGATGAGCCTTCAGTGGATACAACAATAAAAAAATGAAGGTTCTAGAGTGGCCATTGCAATCTCCTGACCTCAATATCATATCGAACATGCATTTCATGCAAAACAACCCAAGAATACATGAAACCTGAAGGCTTTTTTGACAAAAAGAATGGGCAGCTTTACAACCTGAGAAGATTAAAGATCTCATTCACAACTGTCAGCCATCACTAATGCTAAAGGAGACAACACACTGTATAAAGAACTGAGGACATACAAATGTTTGGTAGGGAATATCTCTGTAATTATTTTCAATATTGTTGTGTTTTGTTTAACAATGGTGCTATTCTATGACACCTTATAAAATTTGAATCATATTAAAAACAAAAAAGTATGTAAACTTGTGAGCAGGACTGTATATAGATAGCAGTGTCATTTTAAGGATTCCAAACATCTGACAGGTAAGTATATATGTACAGGGTCTATGGCAGGGACAGGGAGGAATAGTGTATTTCAGGAGTAAATGACAGACGCAGTAAAACAACCCGCGGCATTTTAGATTTAAGGTCTTGCTTTGATGTGCAAGCAGAGTGCTCCTGTAGGAGATGAAAGCACTGATAATGAGAATGATTAGTCAGTGTTATTTGTGAAGCATTCTTTTCTTCTTTGAATATACTGTATGCAACACAAAATAAACCTTTATTCCACAGAGGTCTTGGGTTCTGGGTTCTGATTGGTCCAAAGGTTTTTATTAATTCAATTCAATTAAATTCAATTTTATTTGTATAACGCTTTTAACAATGGGTTTTGTCACAAAGCAGCTTCACAGGAATAAATAAATAAAAAAAGAAAGAAAACTTATCCATCCATCCATCCATCCATCCATCCATTAGATACACCGCTTATCCTATGTTGGGTCTCAGGGAGTCTTGAGACTATCCCAGGGAGCTTGGTGTACAAGGCAGGATACACTCTGGATGGGGCACCAACCAATCGCACAACACATTCACACACACAGATACTTTGTCAAATGGTAACTTTACTGCCACCTTCAGGACAGAGATGATAAAATGTACGAGAAGGAAAAAATTTACACGGCCAAAAAAAAGAAGGGGTGACCACCTGGATTTAATAACTGCAGTGATTCATACAGTATGGTTCAGCTGGCAGCAAAATACAAACTCCAACTGATGCAGTGAGGCATCAACTGATGCATATCCTCTGTTCATGGCAAACGTTTCAAAAGAGTAAAATTATTGTCTAGCAAAGAAAACAATTGAGGAATAGCAGAAACCACTAAAATTGGGTTCAAAAAGGTCTGACGCATTATTAAAACCTGTAAGGATAGTGGTGAACCATTATCCCCATGGAAGACACGTGGTAGGAAAAAAATGTTGAATAAGCATGATCAGTGATTACCTAAACGTCTGGTGAAATCAAATTTTTAAGTAGTACTCACAACTATGGTTTAATAGTGTAAGGAAAAGCATTTCCACACATACAATGTGTAGAGAACTGCAAGGATTGGGACTAAACAGCTGTGTAGCCTTAAGAAAACCTCTTATCAGTTGGGCTAATAGGACAAAAGGCTTCCATTTGCTAGAGAGCATAAAGAATGGACTATGGAGCATTGGAAAAAGTTCATGTGGTTTAATAAGTCCAGATTTACCTTTTTCCAGAGTGATGGGCGTGTCATGGTATGAAGCGAGACAGATGAAGCGAAGCAGCCCTCATCACTAGTGCTGACTGTACAAGGCTGTGAGGTCTATGATCTGAGGTTGCTTCTGTTAATCAGATCAGCAACTTTATAAAATAAGGACGACTCTCAGAGAAAGGGATGCAAACAATGGATGGAAATAAATATTGTGTTTTTGCCTAAGCTTACTGAAACTGTGTAACAACAATTGCATGCTGTAGTCAAAGCAAAAGGCGGTCAAATGAAATATTAGGATGGGAGACAGTTTTTGTCCGGGGAGTGTAATTGAGGTAAAAGTGCTCTGTTGTTTAAGGAATACATCCCAAACATAGAATTCAACTCCACTTCATCAATAATATTATTAATGTTAATTAATCCTGTGCTTGGATTCATAAAATTTCATCACTGGTTAATTGGAGGGCAAAAACATTCACTGAGCTGTCATTAGGTTCATGTGCAGTGCTCACCCTCATCTATACTAGTCTTAAATAAATAAACAGGTGGTAGGATGGGCCAAAGTGTAATCAGCAATGGCACTCGAACACTGTGAATGGATCTCTATGCATGTCTGATGAGCCCCCTGATAAACACTACAATTAGCAATAATTTGGGGCTAAATTATTATTATTTTTGTAAAATTTTAAAATGATTTTTTAGTAAACGTCTCCGAAAGCAAGGCCTCATTCGCTTGACATGGCTCATTTGCTGCAAAAACCGAAACAAGCCTCATTATCTCCTCACATTAACCTGAATTACCCCGATAACGACAGTCTCAACAGGTTCCTTAGCTGGAAGGAAGCCAGATGTGCAGTGGTGAGACGGCACGTTATAATTACACCATCGCATAATAATCGACTTCCTCCATGCTGCTGTGGCTGCAGAGATCAGCACCAGGCGAGCTGTCTGGAGGAGCTGCAATGTCATGCTTAAATCTAAGAGCTAAGCTTTGATAGAGGTTTACACTCAAGTAAAAAAAAATATCTGAACTTTATTATCATATCTGACAGTACTACTCAGCATTAACCCTACATTGGTACATACAGGTTCTTAGTTAGTTAGCTAGTTAGTTTTTTGCTAATTTATGTTGTATGTAGCACCTTGGTCCTGAAGGAACGTTGTTTCGTTTCATTGTGTACTGTATATGGTTGAAATGACAATAAAAGCCTACTTGACTTGACTTTTCATTGTATAACGTTGTGACCAAATGAAGTGGCTGGTGAATATCTGTGCATTTACAGTACTACTGTAGCTAAGCAGCAGGTTTCCCAATAGCCCAATAACATTCAATGCTCTCATTTCTGTGGCCTGACTTAGTCGCTGAAAAAGAATAGTAAAAAAAATCACACAATATAAGCTGCCTAATAATGCATTTCTGCAGAACAATGGTGTTCGGGTTCAACATTATCTCAACGTTATGTCGTCAACATTGGTACAACATCATTGAATGAAAGTTATTCTAGCTTACAAAAACAACAGTGTTTCAACCTCAGTAATGGTGCCACAATGTTTTGACACCCATCATTCCCTGCTCGGTCGGGTTTAGAAACTGCAGGAGATGAATAAAACATACTGCCTGGTCTGGGGTGCAGCGTTTTTGCATAGACGTGAGCGGGTAAGGTGAGCCGTGAGACTCGAACCGAGCCAAAGCACAGAGCTGTAGCACTGCAGGCATGTCGTGTGCTCTGGAGGTTTTCAGCAAAGATTGGATGGTTTTTTTTCTAATAATCTGTTTAGCACAAGCTTTGTGTTCCTTGTGCTTTTGTAATTTCTATGTGTACAGTAAAAGTATGAGTATAATTTATACTCATACTCATTACTCATTACTTTATAATGAGTGAAAGAATTTGTGCAAAGTTATGCACCATAGAGATTAACTGTATAATCATTTTGATATGTTCAATTATTTATGTGCAGTGTAAAAACAACCCCAAAGTAATATTTTCACTTGCATCCCGATTTGGCATAAGAACTAGTGTGTGTGAATGCACCATAAGATTGTTGTAACTGCTATAGTGATCATAAGATGCAGGAAATATGTTTGATTAATGAAAAGTTATGACTCATTCCTCACTCCTGCCCCTGTCCCAGTATTACCTAATGTGTGCATCTTTCTTTGATTAGTTGGTTTCCACTTTCTTTACCTTTAGACTATGGTGCCATCATCACTACGATTGTTGGTCCACAAACAAACCCGATGCCAATTTAACACAGATGCTTCCTTTCTGCTTTCACTTGGAAAAGGAAAGCAGAATGAGCCCTATCTTCAAAACTGAGCCAAAAAAAGACATTATTCCTTGTGGAGAATGGAATGTAACAGCAGCAGTTGTTTCATCAGAGGTGTGAAAGTCTGGTGGAGGGATATAACCGAGTGGTGCGGCTCACTCACTCCTGGAGTTCAGAAGACTCCAAGAAACTCAAATAACATTAAACTTAAAAGGGTGTGTGTGTGTGTGTGTGTGTGTGTGTGTGTGTTCATGCTCCAGCTAAAATACTTCACACATTTACAACACTCTACATTTTTTTCAATCCTATGTTACCACTCATTTTCCACATGCACCATTTGGAATATAACACTGCAGAGAAGCCAGGGGAGGGGATTTTCTTATATGATGTCATATTATGGAAAGAATCTAAGTGGCATGTTTAAACCTCGGTCAGTACAAAAATATTTTTAAAAAAAAGGACAAAGATTTTTGTTTGTAAATGCACCCTGGAGACCTATCTGAAATTCTAGTCAAAGCCAAAAAATTAATTTTGTATAATAGGTGCGCTTTAAATCTAGAGAGGAAACAAGAGCTCCTGAGTGGTACTACCGCTTTAAGGTTTTCTAAATAATTATAACCTTTTGATGACACTACAGACATACTGAGAATCATTGACCTTACTCTCTGATAGGAATGACAACCTTCCTCCCAAAGAGGTCAATGAAATCTCAGTAACTAAAATTTATCTACCTATCAAAAACTACACATTTTCTTCATGGAGACACATGGAGTGTAAGGTGTGTGTGCTCCCCATGAGAAGCTAAATACAACTACATGTATCTATACACATGTTAGATATGCTATGCACATAGCTATACACCTGTATTATTGCCACGAAAGTTCATCGTTTGTTTGTATCAGCGTTTAAATTATAAAGCTTTTTCCATTTATACAAAATAATAATAACAATAATAATAATAATAATAATAATAACTAGTTTTACATTCTAATACTACTAGACTTTTGCCTTTTTCTGTTTTTGCGCTTTTTCGGAGAACGCACATATGTGGAATCCATCCCCAAACAATCAAAACTCAAGGTACGTTCTAGTATTTAGCTTGTTCAGTGTGTAAAATGCAGGATGTTTAGACATTCTACCAACTCCGGCATTAGAGCCCTCACAGCAGGCATACTCCGTCATACTTGTTAAGCCAAAGCTAACACTAAGGCTAGCCCACCGGAGCACACAAAAATTTAGAAAGACTGTTCTGTTTAGAAAAAAGACTTAAAGTCTGTTTTAGTAATTTAATTAATAAAGAGACAAAAAATTCAAAACACACTGAATAGCCAGCCAGCACCTCTGATCTGAAGCTAGGAATGTTAAATATTAGATCTCTCGCATCTAAAGCAGTTATTGTTAATGAAACAGTCACAGATCAGGAGTTTGATATATTATGTTTAACAGAAACCTAGATCAAACAGGACGAGTATGTAGCTCTAAATAAAGCTAGTCCTCCTGGATACAGCTACATACACCAGCCTCGGCTAACTGGTAGAGGA
>JAOVVA010000010.1:20533940-20545612 GCA_028565275.1 Leiocassis micropogon | reverse complement strand
CTCACGCACCGTTGGGGGCGGCGTCACACACTCGGAGGCCAGCGCTATCCGCTCCCTCCGCGTGCGCGAGCTCGCAGTCGCCCCGAATGGCGTAGAGCCGTGCAGTTAATGTGGGAGCACCAATACCTCTCATCCCTCCCCCCTCCCCCCTGAGAGGGCTCGGCCAATCAGCTCTCTCTGTGTCTCCGGCTGTGAGAGGTAAACAGCATCACCCGGGGTTCGAACCTGTTCTTTAGTCTGTTAAGACAAAGATAAATTCTCTACTTGGATGCAAGAGACATCTTAATACAGGTCTTTGCAGCTTGAGGAACGCTGGGTCAAGCTGAACTGTCCACGAGACTTAAGGGTTTGACCAATGCTGCCAGGTAGGGTGAGGCCTGGTTTCAATCTGATGCAGCAGCAAGAAGCCAGTGGAAACAACCCAGCACAAAAAACAAGCCATGCACCATGGACAAACTCTGTAGTGAATAAGTTGCAGTAGTGCAGTCTCAAGATGGTGAAGGAGTTAACAAGCAACTGAGAGCACTTGTTAATGTAAAGAACTGAACTGAAAGACAGAAGAAACCTTGCATATGGGAAATTCTGTTAGAAAAATAATTGTTTGAACCAAATTACCTGCGATGACTCCTTCACTTCACTCCAGCTTGACTTTAACTTTCTTTGGTATCAGTTAAGACCAAACTCACCACTCGATGGCTAAAAATTTGAACCCACACACTAAATCATAGCTAATCTCACCTACTTAAAAAAAATGAATTTTCAGATAGGATCACATAACATCATTTTTTATAATTAATTCTCCTTATCTCCTGATTAATGCTTGGTTTTTGTTTTCTAAATATTATATTTTTATCAGATAAAAAGAAACACATTTGCTGAATACAATTTCATGCCCTTTTATGTCCGTAGTGTCCTTTACTTTTTTAATTCAATTCTTTCAATGATCTTCAATCTTTGAACTGTCATTCAGATGAAACTTGGAGAATTTAGATTTCACATGAAAAGAAATAAACCTAAAAAGTTTATTATTCTAAAAGTGTATTATACTAAAATGCAAAATTGTTAAGATATTGCAACATGGATTTAACATGGTTACAGACACTACAAGATTTTGTGCTTTTTAAACTTTTACCAAAACCTAATTAAGCAACAATTTTTACAAGTCACATAGTTCTAGAAGTTTACGCCAATTTTAGTATCAATACTCATAAAGAAATATGAATAACTAGCATTTTAAATGATTATTGTTTGAAGCAAGACACTATAACACTGAAAAATGGCTATTTTGGGGGCATATATAAAATCATCTATTTGAAGCAGAATTTCTCCACCTGCTGACTATTGTGCTTAATTGTGTGACTCGCCTTTCCTTAACGACACACCTAATAATGCAACAGGTGATTGAAATCAGAACCAAAGCTGGTTGGCTAAGTGATACTTCACCCCACAAAGAAAACCTCCATGCTATTGCTCTTACAGCTAAAATAGTCTAGCAAATTGAATGTCTTTTAAACCAAATTTTGCTGAAAAAAATAAGAATTTTCTATTTTTTTTTCAGGTGTTGTTTTTATCTTTTGGAAAATAGGGGGAAAAGGACACAGCTATTCATGGTGTAGGGTTTAGTTCATTAAGAGTGCACTCGTAGGCTTTTATCAGTCACACATCATGAAGTAGTGAGAATTATTCATTAACCCTGCTGGCTTTTAATTCCATAGGTATATTGAATACTGTTGTGTTATTTTATTTGACACTCATTCAAGCGCCATTACACATTCTCATGAAGCCCTCAAAAATAAAATCCTTGATGAAAATTGGGCTTTAAGAGGCACTAATCTTAGGAAAGGTATACACTGGAGAGGAAAAATGCTGATGTGCTATTTTTACCCACACTATTAACTGCTAGCTTGGTTATGTGATTTCACACTGGTGTAAATCTGAGATGAAGGGCCAAGGCTCTAATCAACCCAACCAAGACTGAGGCAACGAGACATGCTTTCTCTCTCTCTCTCTCTATCACTCTCTTTCCCTGCCCCAGACCACAGTAATGATAATTTGCTCATTTTCATTACATATATGTATATAAAAGATAAACTGCTTGAGGAGGGCACCAGCAATAACCATCAGACTGACTAATGAGCTTATGTGCTTCCAACTCACTTCTACATGGATTTGCATTTTAGCAATCATGCTGCTACAAATCTCACAGCTGAGAACGAGAAACATCCAGCAGTCACAAAGCACAAGGGGATTATTATCAGGTAGGGATGGCCCATTTTTCCCAGGTTTTGCCTGCCAAAATTGTATGGTGTATGAATCCAATTAGAACAGAGTTACAAATATGAAGTAGTAATAATCTCAAGCTTGTACTGTACAGTATGTGTAGCTAGCTACTTTACATTGGACTCATTAAGGCACCTATGCGTGGTGTTATAATGTAAAGTTAATTAGTTCATTAGTGTAGAATTTTCAGTCATCTGCACTTTATTATTTATATTATTGGCAACTTTCACTTTCTCTCCATTGCATTTCCTAAATAAAATGTGCACCTTTACTCTGATACATTTCCCCTAAGCATCTTTGTTACTCATTACTGCACTAGTTCAAGTTGGTAACGTAATCAGTACTGTACCTAAGTACATGTTTCACATATATAAGCGGAAAATAACCATCTGCAATCTCATATATATATATATATATAGGCCCTTAACCCTCAACTGCTCAGATGTATAATGAGATAAAAATGCAAGTTGATCTGGACAAGGGTGTCTGCTGAATCCTGTAATCTAAAAAGTCAGTAGATCAAGTTGCACCTCTACAGTTGTCGTAGTTGGGCCCTCCTGGGGCGCTGCTCCTGAGGTGCTGTATAGTGGCTGAACCTGTACAATGACCCCAAATAAAAGCTATGATATGCAAAAAATATAGAATTTAACTCTGCAGTAATGTGTATGTCACGAGTAAAGGCTAGACTTAAACTAAATCAGCAAAAAATAATTAGACAAATAATTAGACACATTATTTAATCTGTTTATATTGAGTGTCCATAGTTCGAAAAGCGTTATACTCAGTTTTTTTTAACATAAACTTGTGATTCAGCTTCAAGGAAAAAACTTTCTGACTAACTGTAATTGAGAACTCAGCAGGTGGGAAATGATTCATGCTGGGAATGATCAACTACCCAAGCAACGATTCAGTATTGCCTGGAAACTGGAAGCGAATGAAATGAGTGGTTGAAAGAATCCTACATTTATCATGTTCTGAGAAATTGTGTTGCCCTAAGCTAAAGCTCTTCCTTGCAGAAACACCATGTCCAGTCCTGCATCTTCCAAGCAGTGCCGATTAATACTGAAAGCAAAAGCACAAGACAAAAAAATCAGTAAAACACAGATTTATGCACTACAGCTACAAACAGATTATAGTTGAAACCACGGCCCCTGTGAGTACAATTCGGTGGAGTCTCTTGGTGCTTGTGCTGCTCTGCTGCTTCTTGATTGGAGCTTTTGGAGCTGCTTTTTGTTTTTTTTGTCACATTTACGTTTGATCAAGCAGATCCGGCATGAACCTAACTCTGTCCTGATTTCCCCTGAGGAGAACGGCATCCCACCTGACGACGTGACTGTTTTTACCCATTCTCAAGAGGAAAAGGCTCTCTTACACACAGTGTTCTTCAGGATAAACTCAGGAATGAAAGTCATTTTTCCCCTCTATGGTATGTTTACGTTTATTGATTTATCCTTGACTCATGTATCTTAACACAGCGAGAAACAAAAAAGCTAAGTTAACCCAGCGCATCCTGGGAAATGGGGGAGCGGTACTCAGGATGCCGCCTTCAGGGCCATGGATTAGAAATTCAAGACAGCATTGTAGTAATTGGTATTCCCAGTAAGATTTTCCTTTTTTGTTTCGTTGGGAAAAACGAATATTATAACTAATGTTGGGTATAACACATTACAAAGTAATGTTAGAGTACTTGGATTACTTTTTTGATGTAACGAGTAAATAAAAGTACTCATTTATTTAGTTATATTTTCATAAATGTAATCGGTTTTTCAGACAATTTATAAATCTGTGAGCCAGACAGCAGTGATTCCGTTAGTGTATGAATGTGTGTGTGTGTGTGTGTGTGTGTGTGTGTGTGTGTGTGAAAGTCGTCCTATAAGCCCCGCCACAGCCCCCGATAATTTATTAATGATTGAGTGATTCAAGTGGGTTTTGGAAACACAAGGAAATGCTCGTGTTCAGGTCCAAACGTAAAATAATAAATAACATTCTGTCTCTCATGTCAGAATTAGTAAACAGTGTGAAGTTCATTCATAGCCTCCAGCTGAGGTATCATTCAATTCCCACTTGGTTTTGACATAATGAACCTGATGCTGTATACATAAAGTACACAAAGTACTTTATGTACAACTGTGTTATTAAACTCTTTTAAAAAAAAAGTTTTCTTTTGCCTAAACATTATAAATCATTTAAGCTGGCGGTTGCAGTAATGAATTGCAGCTGGTTTTGCAAGGCAGGAAGCATTTATACGAAACTGGCTGTTCCTGTTTGCCTAAAGTTAAGTTTAGTACATCGAGTTGAAAATCTAATATATAATTTTTTTTGTGAAATTGGTGAGTTTTTTTTTTGTTCTGCTGAATGTAACATAGACTAAGATTTATAAGCCACTAGAATTGATTATTGCTTGATTATTTTCTTGTTTCTAAAGCAGAAGTTTTCTTCAATGTCTTCAAGTTGGTGTTGTTTAACAGACTAGAGATTGCTACGAGACTGCTATTGCCAATAAAACTTAATAACCATTTAAACAGCCAATCATCCAACCAACCACACACATCCACCCGTCCATGTAACAAACCAAGCAAGCAACTAATCAACCATCTATCTATCCAACAAATCAATCAAACAATCAAAAACCAACCATCCACCCGCACATCCATCCATGTAACAAACCAAGCAACCAACCAACCAACAACCATCCATCCAACCAAACATCCATCCAATCAGTCAACCAACCACCCAAACCACCCAGCAAAAAAAACAAAAAGCACTAGTGTGAGGAGACAAGTGCCAACAACTGAAAACCAAGGGATAAGTAGACATACAGTAGTACTTTAATAACTACTGCTTCTTTTTAACAGTCTTCATTTTGACACAAACCTCTAAAGTTAAAGTTAACCTAAATGACTTGTCAAGGCATCAAGCTGCATCACCTCACTGCATTTTAGGGACAATTTATTCCAGTCAACAAGAAAATTAAGGTGGTTTGTATTTGTATATAGTGAAGGAAAGGACAGAAACTCTGGACTTAAAAGTTGAAAATTAATGTCTTAATGTTTGTAAAATTTAACTGCTATATTGTTTTAGCTTTGTCTAAAGGAATGAGTTAATGCATGTGCTTAATTTGCTGGTTCTAACTTTGACTCATGGATTTTGTAATAATTTGAGCCACCCTTTCTCTTCCTCCTCTTTTTATCAAGGTAAATCCTGTATCCGGTCCTGGCTGAGGCTATAGAATCCAATCGTTCCTCTGTGAGGGACACTTAGAGAACTCCCTTACAAGCTTTAATTGGTCAAGGACTAGTCTCAGGGCCTCAACAGTTTCTTCTTTTATGTTGCAGGTCTCTATTTCCCTGTTCACAGAGAAGCCTCTCTCAACTGTAGCTTGCCCGTGAGATAAAAGCAGGAGGAGTTGAAAGCAACTCCAGAGCTCGGGATAAGACTGGTTGAGAGTTCATTAAGAAAAGCATCAAGTCATACTGTATGAGGGTTTGAAAGAGAGGACCTCTTCACTTTTGGCATGCAGAGAGAGTAAGGTGGAGAGAGAACTGTCAACAGCATCACCTACAATGGACAAACACAAAAATCAGTCATTAAATCACAACAATTTAAATGAATCGTCATTTATATAGACATCACATTGATTTGTAACAACATATGATAATTATTTACTATTTATGACCATTTTATGCTCATTTCAATTAAGCATGCATATTTAAAAAAAAGAAAAAAAACTTAAACTATTACTCAAAAATAAAAAAAAGCAAAGCTGTTCTTAAAAATTGTGCATAACCTTTATTTTAAAGATGTCCCTATAACATTCCTCCCGTCAACTACCTGTCCTGCAGAAATCTTTAAACTAGAGAATTTATCTACCCTTGCACTATTTTGCATCTCTGCTCATGATGGAAGGGTCAAAGCATGGAATTTGCCTGACACTGGGGTATTTCAAATGACTGCTTTATTGCATTCGCTTAAGAATTCTGGAGAGGCACCTTTTTCAGTTGCTTCTAAATTCTGGGGTAGTAAGTTCACCTACTCTGTTGCATGATTTGCAGATTTGCCTACCAGGGATGGACAATGAGAACAGGTATGGGGTTGCTTTTCAGGAGTTGGACTCAGGCCCTTACTTCCAATGATAGGAACTCTTAATGCTTCAGCATACCAAGACATTTAGGACAATTTTATGCTCCCAACTTTGTGGGAACAGTTTGGGGATGGCCCCTTCCATGTGCACAAAGTAAAGTCTAAGACATGGATGAGTGGGGTTGGTGTGGAAGAACTTGGCTGGCCTGCACATAGAAGTAATACTTTTGCTAATATAGTGTATATACTGTAGAATGAATGCAGTGTATTTTCAAGTTTTTTTATGCATACATATAAAACTGTAATAGGGCAGTGGTGGCTCAGACTTTTGAGGCTGTGGGGTTCTGATCAGATGGTTGGTCAGGATTTCAAGCTCCGCCACTGCTGGGTGCCCCTGTTGGGTATTTGGGCAAGAACCCTCACCCTATGCCCCCTATAACCCAGTCCAGTTAGAAAATGGGAGGGTTGGGACAGGGAGGGTCTTCAGCATAAATTTCGCGCCAGATCTTGCAGCTCAAATAAGGATAAAGTGACAAAATGGATGGAGGAAAATAAAAACTGAGCCAGTTCTTCCGTTCATCAGGTTCAATTTAAGAGAAGTGATTTCTTGGGAGAGTTCCCTTTTGATGAAACATCTTACCAGACTCCATAAAATGAAAAACAAATTTGTCTAGTTATTTAACATGACACTAAATAATGGTGTAGGATGGATTAAATCTTCAAGCTGTAACCAGCTTCTTTAATTCATCCTACAACATTATTTTGTGTAATATCCAGTTTAGAAGATCCTAAAACAAAAAATTAAATCCAGCCATTTAGATGAAATAGATATTTTATTATTATCATTATCAATGGCAGGACTGGCTCAGCAGTCTGGTATTCATTCAATAATGGACAAAACATTTTAAATATTGCAATGAAAAACTGACATTAGATCTGGGGATCTGGCTAAGATCTGGGAATCTTCATTTTCTACCTCAGTGGGATCAAAAGAAGAGGTTCCAGGGTTTGGTAGTTCTTTTCTATTGACTGGTTCCACATACTCTTTAACATTTTGCTCTACCTTAATCTGTATTTCTCAGCAAGAGGCAGAATTTCCACCCATCTGTGTCCACAGAATAAGACTGGAAAAAGAGATGAGCCAGTGAGTTTTGTATCAGCTTTTCTTCTTGCATATTTTAAATTCTTCATCTTCCAGCCATTTTTGCTGGGATTTGCAGTTCATCATTTCTTTGCGACTTTGTGAAATCTACTTTCTTTGCTCTAAGTTTTACTTCTTCAGGTCCCAGGCCACCGCTGTCCAAACAACCGGCCCACTGTAAATAAATGATATCTTACAGTAGCAAGTGAAAATATCTTCAATATAGTTACATTTATATGCACTTTCTTAAAATAAGATTACAACAAACCATATATAAGATTATTAAGCTTTTTTCTAATCAAGTTTTACTAAAATGTTTATTAAAAATGTCATGTTCTTTTGGCAGATCATTTTGTTAGGGTAAGGAATTTATTTCTTGAAAGAAGCAAAATAGTCTTCCAACTGAATAAGACTTTTTTTGCCTAAAGTTTTAGTAACATTTGACAATAAGAAAGGTTAAAAATCTTTGAAAGATTTTGACTAATGATTGTAAGAAATAATACATAGGTTTGGCTAGATTAAAAAATGTTTCACTTTGCGAAGATGTAATATTTTTGCAGTGAATTATGGCTTTTTAGTGAATCTTGCATTGCCAGAGGAGATAAACAAACTGATTCTGCACCTGTAGCAGACCAGTGTGCAACCTACAGTATGTGCCAGCAAATCAGAGTTTTTAAATATATACTAGTATATTCAATAGATATTGGTAATTATTTTTATGTTTTATGGATGGGGGAACCATGGACATCTAATTCCATGAGATGGCAATAGGAAGAGACCTTGAGAGGAACCAGACTCAACAGGAAACCCATCCTCATTTGGGTGATAACAGAAAGCAGGGATTGATTTGCAATCATACTATATGTTAGGCAGCTTGAAGTTCTCCCTGTGCTTGGTGGGTGGTGTTCCCATCTTTTGGGAATTGCCCATCTTGTGTGAATGTGTGTGCTTGTGCCTTGAAATGTGTTGGCACTCATCCAGGGTGTACCCTGACTGGTACCCTGAGTTCCCAGTGATAGGCAGCAGCCCCCCTTTAACCCTACACAGAACAAGCAGTACAGAGAATGGATGGATAGATAGAAAGTTTACAGACAAGATAATTTTATATAATAGAAAAGTAAAGTTATAGAGGAGGAAAATTTGAATGGTTTGGGGTAAAGTAATTCGGGATGAAGTTTAATCTTTCTCCACTGAGCCTAAAAGTCTAAATTAACCATCAATTTGAAATTACGGCAAAAGGGCACAAGCATCAGCGTAAAATTAAGAAGTAATGCTTACAGTATCTAAAGCTTCAGTCTGAGTTACATTTATCTAATTAGTGTTTTTTTGACCTTCTCTTTTACACAGATTTGTCTTTGGCTGCATTTCTCACAGTCTCAGAAACTTACCGATTGAAGTGTTGCCTTGTTTAAAGTTTTTTTCTCTTCCAAAACAGCAGGACACTATTGGGCACCAATCAGCCATCATTGATCTGAGCCTAGTTTGAGTTGCATTAATCCTTTCCTCTCCACAGCGACTCCTTCATCGTTAATCTGTTGTCATTATTGACCTTTCATTGCTCAGATTTGTCTTTGCCACTACATTGAATCAACTATCCGAATTCCGTCTCATCTCGTTCAGCTCCAGGCCTCTCTCGATCGTGGCCTGATTGCTCTATGCATCATTTTAAACTCTCCTGCTTTCCATCAACTTCAATTCTCTGCTTTATTTTATGGTCTTCCGGATTCTTCCTCAGGACGGTTTAAATAGCAATGCACAGAGAGATAGATCGTATCAAACTAAATCCAAGTTGAAAATGTGTATATTTATCATCCCTTTCTTCACCCTTCTGTTTTTATTTTTCCATTAGTCACCTCTAGGCAGGTGTTTATCATTTATCACACATACCTGACAGGCAGATTCTTTCAAATTCGCACGACTCCTGTCTATTTTACAGGAGAATAAACTGCAATCATATTCATAGAAGCTTGACGCCATATCGCTTCTTTCAAAAAACACACAACATTTCCTAAGGGATGATGTTTTAGAGTGAAACTGAATAACAGGTAGTTTATCAAAAGTTTCGACCTCCAGGGCTTTCTCTATGCCAGAACAAATAAAGACTGTACTCAATGTGTCGATCCTTAGCCGAGAGTAACAGGAACATTATGAATTACACTGTAAAACATTTTCGCAGTAACTGATGCTGAAAATGTAATGTTGTAGAAAAAGATTTAAAAGAGTAATAGAGGGCATATGGAGCTCAGGGCTTCTGTGCTGTGATCCAAAGGTTGTGAAATTAAATCACAAAGTCAATCTTTATAAGAAAATAATCAGGACATGATGGCGTAATAAAGCATTTTGTGCAGAAATTTTCGGATGGATTGGAAAAATGTGACTTATTTCTTTTAAAATAAATCTTATTAGATCGTACCAAAATATCTTCCATTCAAAAGTCTTGACACCTCTCATTTCTTCAAATTTTGCTCACGATGAGACTTTCTTGTATGTTTAATGTAATGTAGTCTTAAAGAATAGATTTCCTTGTTTTTAGCTAGTTTTTGGCTATCATTTTCATTCCAGTCCCTGTACCTGAGGAGTTTCAGAGAAATGTTTTTTGTTTGTTAAGCCACACAGTGACTTATGGATAATTAAAGCATTAAAAAACACCTAACTTATGGCATGAACCAGTGAGAAATATATATATCTTATATACAGTATATATAAGACTGCCAGTGACTCAGACATGAGAGAAGGTTTATTTCACCTACATTGGTGCCAGAACAGAAAACAGTCTGGATACACGCCTTCCTTGTACCTCTATACCTTTTAATCTTAACCAAGCACATAAAATTTTTTCTTGTAATATTTAAGGTTTTTTCATTATATGATAATATGAACCTTTGGAACAGCTTTCTGGCAACAAGCTTTATGATCTTCATGGATGACCTTCCTTCATGTGTTAGTTTCACTTCGGTGGTTCATGAGAGTGCCTTGTCCTTGAAGTCCATAACTGCTGGGAAAATTGCAAATGCAGTAACCGAGAATAAATGTCCCTTTTCTTTCCTATAACATTATCCAAATGTTCGGCGAACACATTTAATTTATTTATTCATGACAGCTGTTATTTTGCCCTGTTAAGCAAGTCATTTTACTCATCATGTGACGGAAGAAAAAAGTAATGCGACTTTTTCAGGCTCTGTGGATATGTTACATTTTGCTATCTAATGCATTGGTTTAAAAATGTTTATGTTTAAATCTTTTAAAAAAGGATATGTGGCAGTTTTCAAGTTAAAGATTTTATCACAGACAACATTGTGGGCCTGAGGAAAATAAAAAGTAAAAATCTAAAAATCTCAAGTTTATCATGTTTTGTGGTTAAACTCTACAACTCTTGTTGCTGGTGTTAAATTTGGCCTTCCAAATGTTTAAAGGGTTTGATGAATTTTCCAAAACAGTCGTCCATACGTGATATTAATGCATCACTTCTAATATGTTACCATGCCTATAAGAGGTGGTATTAAAATGTTTCATGATTAGCTTTGTTTCACAAAGAATTTTATGTTTGCACCATCTCAGACGTGATAAGGCACGCGGTCAGAATAGCACCAGTTGCACAGCTCTTGATGTATACAGCATGATGTCTTTTGGCACATTGACTTATGTAGGTCAGTGATCCATATGACTGTGCGTGCAGCTCTGTGCTGCCATCTGGTGGCACATTACAAAACATCTCAAAACTTTTTGATACCCCCTTGTAGAAGCAGCTTATTCACAGAGATGCTGTTATATAAATATCTTAAATATAAGCTTTTCTTTAAAAAAAAAAAAGGCATTTATTTAACATTTATATAGATTTAAGAGTTAACACACTTCATAATATACTGTTATAAGACAATTGCAAGCCTGAGGCTGGTAATAGTAACTAAAGTTGTGTTTAATGCACAAGCAGTAAGTGGTAAGTCAGTGAAATAGGTCTATCATGGTTCTTTAATAATATTAATGGATCAGTGATTGATTCAGAAAGTAATTAAAAGAGACATACCCTACGTTCAAAAGTTTTAGGTCACTTGCAAATTTCTTTGTTTTTGTTTAGTGATTTATTTTCTACATTTTACAAAAATACTGGGGATTTCAAAACTATAAAATAACACATATGGAATTAGGTAATTACGTAACAACAACAAAAACA
>JAOVVA010000010.1:20507471-20518746 GCA_028565275.1 Leiocassis micropogon | reverse complement strand
ATCTTTTATGTCCTGGACACACTCGGTTAATCTAGACAACTTAGGTATTTCGTCTGGTTTTGTTGAGATATATAATTTTTAACCTCCAGGTGTACCTGATCAGATGACATCACCTGACCGAGGTTATATAAGCCAAGTTTTTGGCGTGTTTGACTCACATGCTTCAACAACCGGTCAACGGAGACCTTTTTCTCATAGCGTTTTCACACAGCATCTCGTTCCCGGCTTTTTCATGGAACAGGGTTACAGCAAAGAGACATTTCCATCTTTCCATGTGAAACATTAAACATGTTAAACACGCAGAAGCTTGCGGACCTTGCAGAACTTTGCGGAACGTTGGGCGGTCACTTGAGGCGGCTCACAGTGCCTATCACCGCATCTCACAGCAAGTCAAACCGCATAGGGTGAGATAGGGGTATAAAGCATTACAATCACTCAGAAAAATGAATGGATGCAGGGTTTAAATTCCCAAGTTTATTTTCTCATTTAACAAAATCAAATTTCATCATAAAATAAATCGTGTCAAAAGAAAAGTCCATCCAATCATGGATGATGGCTAATCGAATGAAACATATTTTTAACAAAAAGCAGCAAGCAGCTGGACATCGGGACGTAAGTATGACGTGTTGGCCTGCCAAAGCAGGTCTGAGCAGGTCAAGAAGCTCGATAATTTGTTGCCTTGGAAGGCGAAACTTTTTTTAAAAATAGCCACCTCAGGCAAAATATGAAAAGGGCTGAAGTTTTGCCCTGAAGAAAAAATTTTCATGAACCACATGGCTTCAGTTTAGCACAACAACACACTGTACCGCTGCCAAATTGTTTGCCACCTGTTTAATATAGATAAAAGTGATTGCCAATTTTAATGCATTAGTCACATTATGAAATAGGCTAATTAGACGCCACTCTATTAGTTCTGATATCAAATAAAATAAAATTCTTAAACAAGCCTACAGTATATTCCATCATTAATACGATTTTGATAACGTGCCATAATGTGCTTGCATATACCGCTGATTTATAAAGACTGCTTCACAGTGGCGGCGACTAGCGTCTTGAGTTGAAACAACGCTAAGAGTGAGTTAGGGTTGGTCCAGACCAACCTTACGAACGTGTGACTTACCTAAGATATACTTAGAGTACGAACGTTTCGGGAATCGCGCCATAACGTTAAGAGAGAGGTTAAGGTACAACTTAAGAACTACTTAGCGATAAGAAGCTTTCGGGAAACCGGACCCTGGTTTTTATTGAAAAAGACTACAAATCCGCCATGACACTGCTTATGGGTTTTATTCCACCATTTAAAAATTAAAAACATAATTTAACACAAAATACCCAATTTAAAGACTAAAGTTAGAATTTCCATCAAAGACATAAATAAATAAAACATGACAATTAGCTGTTTTAACTTAGCACTTTTTAACTTAGTTTAATAATAATTTAATTAGCTTTTTTGACAAATTTACTGGTCTGTTAAGTTACATTTTTGCACACTTACAGTTTCTGTTTATTTTTAACTTAATCTTAAAAACATTAATATCTAACTAAACACACATTTAATATTAATAGACTTACCACCTCACTGTAAACGCAGCCAGTCCTACTGTATGCATGTGCAGGTGTTTATTATATACTATACCTACTTGTGCAGGTTACCCACAGGCTTCTAAGTAAACGGCCGTAATGTGCGTGCGTAGTGCCATAATTTGCATAAATTAGACTTGCAAAGTGTGTGAATTGAGTGTGTGAACCCCGTCCCCCCCCAAAAAAAATAGCGATTCAAGACTAAAGGGGGCGACGTGGAGCAAACGTGCCAAAGCTAAAAATTAGTGAGGCACTTATTTACACTCTCCCCAACACGTTTCAATGCTTCACCGTTGTGGGGATGTGGTTTGTTGTCCACATAACAGTTTCGGTCCCCGTAATGTTGGTGTGTATCCAGAGTGATGTCCCCACAATGCCATAATAACAAACACACACACACACACTCACCGTGATGAATGAACATTCTCCTACTACACATAATTAAACAGATTTGTCTGTAATAGATAGCTATAATGGACTCCCAGTCTGCAGTTTTTTATTCAAATCAATTAACCCTGCTTTATCTGGGTATTATCTCTCGCTTATTCATCCCTCCTTCTCCTCATGTGTCTTTCTTTCTATCTATCTATCTACCGCTTCCACCCCTCCCCCCACACACACACCTCCACCCCTGCATATACCCGGCAAAATTGATGTTTTGTGTTAAGTAAAGCTGAAGCTACTCATGTTATCGCACTCCATCAATAAGGGAATACATTAACGATATCTACGGGCTGGAAGAGGCTATTCATTTCCTCCGAGCGTGTCCTAGCGGAGACGCCTTCTCCTCTTTCAGCTCCTTGCCTGCATGCGGCGTCACTCCTCCAGGCTAATCGATGCCAAATCGAGCGGCAAAGAAAGACAGCGGAGAAAAAGAAGAGAGCAGGAGAGAATGATGGAGGGACAGTGGTGAAGTCAAGCTGACTTTCGCTCCTGAAGGGCAGATCGGCGGGTTTGGGTTACCAGAGACGTCCGTGCAGACGGAGTGGAGACAGAGAGACAGAGAGAGAGAGAGGGAGTGTAAGAGAGAGAAAGAGATGGAGAAATGCAAGAGATCTTACTTTACTGGCCTGCTCACGTTCCCTCAATCTAACCTTCAGTGACTGAGATTTCCCAAAAATGATATTTAATAATCCCTTACACAACAGACAAGATAAAGTAATACTCAAAGCATCAGAAGTCAAACAAAGCTAAACAGATAGGCTGCAAAAAAAGTAAAAAAAAAAAAAAAAAATGGAAATGCACAGTAAAGTTGCCAGGAAATTAATGTACAGTACTGTGCAAAGGGTTTGATCATGTGTGGAAAATGCTGTAAACTAAGAATGCTTTTAAAAATAGAAGTGTTAATAGTTTATGTTTATCATTTGGAAAATTTTAAGGTGCGTTGCAAAATCTGTCCCAAGAGTGTGTGTACAGTGAGAAATACTTATTGGACTTATATGACAGTCTACTATTGCATTAACAGCTGTGTCATGTTTATAGCGTTAATATATTCAGTAATAGATGCTTGTGCAAGTAATCCCAGCTCATGTGCATGCGTGTACTGTGTAAAATAATATTGGATTGTGTTTGGATTGATTTTCAGGACAATGTACTGTGTGCGGTTAAACCAACTATTAAGCCATCATCGATTGGTTTACGCAAACTCATTATTTATTTTAAAATGGTTAGCAACTCACATTTTTAAAAATTCTGACGTGGTAAAAGTTTTCTCAAAGTAAGATGTTTGTATAACATGTTATATATGGAAGGAGTCTCCAGTCTCAGTGCTTTGTAACAGGAAAAGGTAACTTCTTCAGGACAAAGGATTTTATACCACTTTTTTTCTCTCTATAACATGACACGGTTTTGTGTGTGTGTGTGTGTGTGTGAGATGGAAAAGCAACACGGGTCCAGCAACATCAGCGTTTGGACCCCAAAATAAACAGAGATTATTTTGCTAGATTTCAGACACATACCATGCAAACACTAAAGGTGCTTCAGCTAGAAATAAAATAAAATAAGTAAAATAACTGATTCATAAGTAATAAAGGTCAACAACAGTGCAGGAAAATACAATATTAATATCTAAGATAAGATATTCACTTTACTGAGCTTCTACTCTTGAGATTTAATGTTGAGTTTGATTTTAGGCACTGGATATGATTTGAAATCCAACAGTACTGTATTTTATTATCATTATTAGTTTGTGATAAGATTGAGTTATTCATCCTGTCGAAGCATTGAAGGAAAAAAAACACAATATGACTCAGTGACACAGTGTTACAAGAGGAGAAATAGCATCAGGTCCACAAGCCTGACACCTGAGGAGCTGTCAGGACTGACACAATTAACAGTTCAGCCGCAGCTTAAAGATGCTTATCATAGTAAAGAATGCTAAGCATCTACCAGTAACCACATCTTGCACAGAGTTTAGAAGCAACTGTTTACAGTATATTACAGTATATATATTTAGCTTACACAATGTGGTCTAAAAGTCGGGATCCAGAGGACAAAAAAAATTACATAAATCTCAATCTTGACTTTATGTTACTTGTGTATATGCTACTGTAAACATAAGCACATTTTTAATGTATCAGGACTGTTGTTCCATGCAGAGATAATTTCCACCTTTTCTAAATTCACTTTTCAGTTTAGAAGCCGTCTTGGGTTTAAGAAAACTAAGACATTTTAGATTAAAGGAGAAATATCTTTGAAGTTTTCTTAAAACGGCTGGTGATTTATAATATTGTGCTTGTTATTCTTTAAATTGTTGTTCCTATAGTAACCACTAATTCACAGGGAATCAATTAGTAGGGACCCATTCTTTAAAGCTGTCTAATATTAAACTCATTTTCTACATGGATTATTATGTACTGGCTCATGGAATGCCTGGAGCCTATCCCCAGAACTCTAGGGCACTACAAGCACACACATATACATACTTTGTGTCTTGCATATCACCCAAATCAGGATGAGTTTTTTTCCTCTCAAGGTTTCTTCCTATTACCATCTCAGGGAGTTTTTCCTTTCCACTTTCGCTGTCGCCCTCGGCTGGCTCATCAGGGACAATCTTATCATTTTGATTCATACACATTCACATTTCATACAAACTTCCATTATTTCTTTTGATTGTGTAAAGCTGCTTTGCGACCATGGGAATTGTTAAAAGCACTATGCAAACAAAATTTAATTGGATTGAATGTCTTTGGAGTGTGGGAGTAAACCAGAGCACCCAGGGGAAACCCTCCAAGCAAAGGGAGAACATGCAAACTCCATGCACACAGCTGGGAATTGAACTATCAACCATGGAGGTGAGAGGCCACAATGTAACCACTACTACACTGTACTGCCTACTAACAATGAACTGATTATAAACTTACTTACTGGTGTTTTGGGCGAAAAAAGACCAGGGGTGAGTGTTGGAATGATAATATTACGGCATTCTCTCCCCAAATTGACAAAATAGTCACCTGGAATGGTTTTCAATTCAGAGCTGTGTCTTGCCAAGAGTTAACTGGTGACATGTCCACTACAGTGCTTCCACAACTACTGTACAAATCTATATCATGGCAAGAACCGTTCATATAAGTAAGCCTGAAAATTCTCAAGAACTATGTGTAAACACCTATGTTGAAATTGGAGCACTTTTGGTAGTGAACATTTTCTTCCTGAAGTTGATGCGTTGGAAGCAGAAAGAGTGGGCAAGTCTAAGGATTTGAGTGACTTTGATACAGGGCAAATTGTGGATGCGCTACCAGACTGCGACAATCATGTCGTCTCCTTCATTTTTAACTCCAGCCTGCTGCCACTGCCTCCAAACTGAGACTGGCCCCTTTGGCCTTCAGTGCTGACTTACTGCCAGCAATTTCTGCCTTTGTTGTATCAGTGAAACATGATGTATTTTTGGTATGCGCATGCGTAGTAGGTGTGGGTAGGAGAGACTGATAGGTAGGACGAATTTCAAAGAACACCATCATGCCCACTGGACATTGCTCCTGACCCACACTTGCACACATCCTACACTATCCTTACTATATATACCCTAGGTTACATTCTAAGAAAAAGCTCCAAGATCTGTTGGACATTAAACAATTCAAATATTATTTCCTTTAGTCTGACTTGTCAGAGCTGTAAATATATACTGTATATGTCTGCAATGATCTGTGCCAGAGAAAACAAGCTCCAGGCAAACTGTTATTCATTTGTACAGATGAGTTAGTGATGAAATTTGTCATATTTTTCTAACACATGCTAATAAACATTGGGTGTACTGTATAGTACTGCAAAAGTCAATTAAAAGCAATTTAATAAAATTATATAAATGAATACAATAGCGCATTCATTAGTTCCATGATTCTAATCCTGTTCATGATTTATGGTGTGTTATATTCAATTAACAAATACACAAAGATTTGGACCTGTGGTGAAGATTGTGTAGTGTGAGAAACACTGTTTATAGCTATTTCAGGCAGAGAGCTCAGACGCAACCTGACCCTGACCTGTGTGTATTCGTTTGTGTGTGTGTGAGGTGGTGGTGGTAGTAGTGGTGTGTGTGTGTGTAGTGGTTTGACACGTCTCATCAGATAAACTTCTCCTGTAATGATTTTGTTCTTTCTCTGTCACAACAAGACATTGATTTGACAGCTTTCATTTCTCAGCTGAATCTCTGCAATTACTGAGGAATCCATGACCTACAGCACTGACGCATATATTCTTATTCCTACATCATCTCCAGCTCAGTATGATGCTTTATAATACTTTATTTATACATCTCCAGCTTTATAACACCTTATATATCTGTATACCCTTTAAACAAAGACATTCTATACACGTGTGTTATTTCATGTTTTTTTTTTTTATTGTACATCGTAGGCTTTAAAATAAAACAAAACAGCGTTTTCTTGAGTTTTATGCTGATCATCTTGAGGCGGTTTAGTACAAACGGTTCGAGAGTTTAACTCTCAGCACCCTGAACTTTGCCGAAAACACACTCGACATCAACTCAGTGAAGAAAAGGTCAATATATTCAACATGTACTCTGATTTGGATTTGTGTGAGCTTCAGATGAAGGAAACACACACACACATACACAATATCAGCCAGTTCTGCATCATAATCTGCATTTTAAAGTTCCTTAGATACAGGTTAAGGTTATGCATCTATCAAATGTGGGCTGTTTTTTCTCTCTCCGTTATACTTTTTAAAAAATGGACAGCACAATGCTGTGTAGATCTCCATGCTCCCACACATACTGTAAAAGGTGCGGGGGTGGCTCAGTGTATTAAGGCTCTGAGTTACTGATCAGAAGGTCAGCAGGTCGTGTGCAGGGTTGCCACTGTTGGGCCCTTGAGCAAGGCCCCTAACCCTGCAAGACCCCGAGCCCAGGGGCGTTGTATAATGGCTTACCCTGCGCTCTGACACCAGCCTCCTAACAAAGTTTTGATCTTTGAAGAATATAGAATTTCACAGTGCAGTGATGTATATATGATGAATAAAGTCTGAACTGAACTTGACTTGAGGTCATCTTCACACCTCTTTGAGTTTTCTCATGACTTTGCTCATTTTCTTACCAACAGCAACTTTCCACTTTCCTAGATCAGTTTAAATTCTCACTCCAGCTTCTGTTATTAGTCTCACTTGGATATTTTAGATGTGGAACTCAAAGCTACTGCTGTAATCATTAGAGCTGTGTGATTTAATCACTTACGCAATTTAATCAATCTTTTGTTGGTCATTTCAATTAACTGAATCGATGGGTTGGTTTTCAATTCAGAATTGATTCACATTTTTAAAAATGTTTAGATCAGTGGATAAAACATTGGACTATGAATCAAAAGGTCATAGTGTCAAAGCCTAGCATCACCAAGCTACCACTATCGCCATATTGAGCACAGATGTATAATGAGATAGTTGCTCAGGATGAGGGTGTCTGGCAAATGCTGTAAATGTAAAGGTTCTAAAATTGACCTGCATCCATGCAAAGAACTGACATGTCCAACAACAATGTAGCTTTTTAATCCAGTGGGTTACAGTGTTCCACCAACCATATGAATGTATTGTATAAAAGGCACTAGGAACATATGTAAAAAAAAATAAATAATATTAATAATTATCTGCTGATCACAAGTAGGTTACAGGTGAATATGAGAAACTACCTGTGACAAGCTTGAACTTGGTTGATAAGGTTGATATATAAATAAACCCCAAACAGAGAGATATATCTGTTTTTTCAATGTGGGAGTAGTTCGGCTGTTCGCATTTGTTCACTGATGAAAGTAATAAACCAATCAATACTTTTGAACTCTTTATGGTGAATCAATCCCTCATCATTCTCTTTTTCTCTTTTTAATTTCTACTTTTCTAATGTGTCCCAGAGATATGTATACAGTAACAGGAGCGATGAGCAGGCAAACCTGTAATGTCTTTATATTGATGCCGGAGATGAAAATATAACTATATAATCAAGTCATGAATGGACATTTTACTCTTTGATACACAGAGGAGATTCCTGTGTGCTTCAGCTGTCAGCTTGTATTCATGTGAAAGTATACTGTATGTATAAAAGATGATTATACTGTTTATATGTTTTACACATGTCTTTTCAGGTGCTTCGTAACATGACACACCGATAACACATTACACAGCACTGATCTTTGTTTGCTACTTTTAGTAGTTTTGAATGCTTAAAAACCAGACAAACTGAGTCAGACAATACATATTAGTGCTGACAAATTTACAAAAAATCACAATCGACAAAATATGGAGAAATGTCCCAAGGCTCTGACTGACATTGGGCCAGGTTCAAAGTGTAACACGGCCACACATGCGACAGGCGGTTGCTAGGCAACCCCGCAGCACTGACAATCAAAGGAAATGAGCTACACCTGGCCGGTAGGATATTTAAGTTCCCAGAAACCAGCGCACGCTGTGCGAACATTAGATAGCACCAGGTACGAGAGCGTGGCTCTGGTATAGCGAAAAGAGAAAAGAAAAGAAGAGAGAAAAGAGAAAAGATAAGAGAAAAGAAATGTGGAAAGAGAGAAGAAAAGTGAATCATAACAGCACTAAATAACATACCTGTTTTTGGTGACGAGAAGCACGGTGGCACGCGCCGACATAAGCGCGCCCTCTTTCCCTTCATAACGCTGCGTGGTGTTCACGCGGACCAATCATTCCCCTCCGAAATAAACAATCCACGGCCCAACGCCCACTCCGAGTCTTGCGTTGGGGCTTCCATACGTGATAGCATACCGAGGGGCGCCATATTGAAGCACCCCCATATAACAGAATGTTTGCACCAGATCAGGAGCCCGCGGATTTGGAGCGGGTACGCGAGATAATAATCGGTCAGGCGGGGTTGATTGGTAATCATGAACAAGCTCTGACCGAACTATTTTCGGAGATAAAGGGCATTTCGCAGCGCTTAGACAAAATCCATGGGCGCCTCGAGGCACAAGGCACTTCCGGATTGTCGGTGATTCCGGAATCACTTCCGGGGTCGGCTCCCGCTGCCATCACTGTAGCACAAGCACCCCCCCTGGTGGCCGAAACAAGACTACCTACTCCCCAGCCTTATGCCGGAGAGCCTGAGAGATGCAGTGCCTTCCTACTCCAGTGCTCTTTAATATTTGAGATGCAACCATCCCAATTTCCCACTAAGAGAGCCAAGATCGCGTTCATGATATCACTATTGACGGAAAGGGCACTGGAGTGGGCCACCGCAGTGTGGCAAAGCCTACTAGCAGCACACACTACATCAAATGATTTTCTACAGGCACTCAAGGCCACCTTTCACTATCCACATCTGGCTAGTGGTGTAGTCTTGCTTCTCCTTCGCATTCGGCAAGGAGGCCGATCGGTGGCAGATTATACCATCGAATTCCGGACACGAGCTGCTAGTTCAGGCTGGAACGCTGAGGCACTGAAAGACGCATACATTTAAGGCCTTTCGGAGAAGCTCAAAGATGAGCTGGCAATACGCGAACCACCCGAAGATTTAGAATCCCTGTACAGTATGGCCATAAAAATAGATAACCGCCTTCGTGAGCGCAGGGCGGAACGCGCAGAGAATTACAGGGTAGAGCCGATCTCTCCCCAGCGAGAGTTAGAACAGGAGGTGGATCAGGGAGAGCCCATGCAGCTAGGTGCAGCGGAGATCTCAGGGACCCCCCAGCTTTTGTTGTGGCAGGTCCGGCCACCACCAGGGGTGCTGTCTGCTGAATAAGCTAAAAGGGGGGGGGTCACTCTCGGGTGGAGGGCCGACAGAGACCCAAAGGTCAGACCCTCAGCGATCAGGGATCTTCCTCCCTATCGCCATCATCTGGGAGGAAGCCGCCACTACCCATCTAAAATTATTTGTAGACTCGGGAGCGGCGGGTAACCTAATAGATGTAGACCTGGTGCGGAGATTGGCTGTTCCATTCCACCCACTCTCTGCTCCCATTCCAGTGGCGGCCCTGGACGGTCAGCTATTCGAATCCGGTCCGATCATACATGAGACTGACCCACTAATACTGCGTATCGGGCAACATGCAGAACAGATTACCTTCCTCGTTACCCGAGTACCGGAGCTTCAGGTGGTACTGGGGTTTCCTTGGTTACGAGAACACAACCCCCGTATCGATTGGCTAACCTGTTCTGTCTCGGTTTGGGGCCCCGCTGCGCACAGAGCTGCTTAAAAGGGATTAGAACCCTAGGTGTGCAGTCATCCTATCAGGTCGACCTCTCAGCAGTTCCCAAAGATTACTGGGATCTGGCGGAAGTATTTTCCAAGTCGGGGGCCCAAAAGCTTCCTCCCCATCGACCTTTCGACTGCGCGATCAACCTGCTTCCAGGTTCGACCCCACCAAGGGGAAAGCTCTATTCCTTGTCTTCTCCCGAACAATCGGCCATGGAGGAGTACATCCAGGAGGCGTTGTCCCTGGGATTCATTCGCCCGTCCACATCCCCCGCAGGGGCTGGGTTCTTCTTTGTAAAGAAGGATGGGGGCCTCCGCCCCTGCATAGATTATCGGGGGTAAACGCGATCACCCTGAAGGACCGCTATCCCCTATCCCTGATGAATTCTGCCTTTGAGTGCTTGCAAAAGGCGAACTGGTTCACAAAGCTAGATTTACGCAGTGCCTACAATTTGATCTGCATCCAGGCAGGGGACGAGTGGAAGACACCGTTTATTGCGCCATCAGGGCACTATGAATACCAGGTGATGCCATTCAGTCTGACTAATGCCCCAGCAGTGTTTCAGAGGTTCATTAATGAGGTGCTCCGGGAGACGCTTAACCTCTACCCCTTTGTCTACTTGGATGACATTTTAATTTTTAGTGCCTCCCTGCCAGAGCACATCACCCACGTACGCCAGGTGCTGCAGCGTTCCTGGGAGGACCAGAATCTACATCCCTGCCCCTACTTCTCACACCGCCTGACCCCGGCAGAGAGAAATTGTGGACCGACCACAAAAACTTATAATTTATCCGATCGGCCAAACGCTTAAACCCCCGACAAGCCAGATGGTCCCTCTTCTTCTCTCGGTTTGACTATGTGCTCTCGTTCCGTCCGGCCTCAAGAAACCTCAAGCCGGACGCCCCCTCGCACCAATGGGACCCTCCGTTAAAGGAGCCAGAAACCAAGAGCATTATCTATCCCAGCGCCACGCATCCTTGCCCCCGTACGCTGGGCCATTGAACAACAAATCAGGCAGGCACAACAACAGGAAC
>JAOVVA010000010.1:20495783-20507371 GCA_028565275.1 Leiocassis micropogon | reverse complement strand
TGAAGCTGCTTTGAGACAATGACCATTGTTAAAAGCGCTATATAAATAAAATTGAATTGAATTGAATTGAATTTCTTGTACTCTTCTTCTGTGTTTATAGCCAACTCTCAAACCAAATTGGTAGATACTGCCACCTGCTGTATTGGAGAGCATAAAGACACATGTGTACTTGGTTACAGAACAATATAGGAAGTGTGAACGCTGGCCAGCTTTGGAGAGATGATGGAGGAGCAGCCATATCTGGGCATGTCCAACATGGCTCAAATTACAAGGGATAAAAGGGTAACTCGGTTCCCAAGAAAAGAACAAGAGCTCCCTCGAAAGCCTTGTCTGAAACTTTTAGGGGGAAAGCTAGAAAAATCTTTACTTTTGTTTTATAGGTTATATTTTATTTTCTGTAAAAACATAATAGTATAAATATGTCAATGTTGTGTTTTAATCTGTGCCGTATTAATTGCCTGCAGTAGAGTGTTTTGCACTGTAATGCTGTGCACTTATATGTATGCACGTGCATGTGACTTGGGAAGTCTTCTTGCACACTACAAAATAGAGCCATACCACCAGGGAAAGGAACTCTTAACTCTTTAGCATTTTTGGCAATTTCATTCTCCCAACTTTATGGGAACAGTTTGGTGACGGTCCCTTCCTGTTCCAACATGACTGCGAACCAGTGCACAAAGCAAGGTCCATAAAGACATGGATGAGTGAGTTTGGTGTGAAAGAACTTGTCTGGCCTGAACAGAGTCCTAACCTCAACCTGATATAAAAACTTTGGGATGAATATTTCTGTCATATTTGTGAAGCAGCTTTGAGACAATGACCATTGTTAAAAGCGCTATATAAATAAAATTGAATTGAATTGAATTGAATTGAATTGAATTGAATTGAATCGAATCGAATTGAATTGAATTGAATCAGACTGGAGACTGTGAGTCAGGCCTCGGTCAGATCAGTGTCTGACCTCACAAATGTGCTTCTGGAAGAATGATCAAAATTTCTCATAAACACAATCCTAAACCTTGTGGAAAGCCTTCCTAAATGAGTTGAAGCTGTTATAGCTGCAAAGGGGGCGGGGCCAACATCATATTAAACCCTATAGATTAAGAACTGGATGTTAATCAAGTTCATATGCATGTGAAGGCATGACAGTGAATACCTTTGGCAATAGTGTGTATATACATGCTAATTGCTTTTTTGCATTTTCTTTTTCACTGTCATGTGGTGTCATGTGTTTCGCTTTGCCGAGTCTATGCATGCCAGTTAACTCTCAATAAGAATTCAACTAATGACGCACACGTTTCTAATGATTAGGTTGACTTTAAGCATCCATCCATCTCTCCATCCATCCACTGGCTATACCGGTTATCCTGTGTAAGGATGCACAGGCTACATGGATGCACAGACAATCATATGATGCTGTAAGAACCAATTGCAGGGCACAAGCACAGTCTTAAATGTAAATAAAGAATCATATGTAAAACATAAGAGAGACTTTCATGAAATAACTTGCATACTGTATGTGACATTTGTGCGTTATGGATATTATGTGTCTGAACCAGTAGTCCATATACAGTATTTAATGTATGTAAAGTAATGTGTATCTGACTTTGTACTCTACTCTGCATAAATATGTACAGTTTATTTATTTACAGTATATACAGTATATTCACATACTGCTTTTAAAACTGTTTCTTTTCTATTCTTTTTCTTTATATTATTATTATTATTATTATTATTATTATTATTATTATATTAATATTATTATAATTTTCCTCCTTAATGTTGCTTTTTAACTTTTTAAAATTTCACCTATTTTATACATTTATTTATTTTTGTGCATTCATTGTGGACAGCTAATGAAGAATTTTATTGTGCATGTACATTGATACTGTGTATATGGCAATAAACATGAACAATAACATAACATGACAATAAAATAACGTGATATTCTACATAGAGATCCATGTTTCATGGTATGGTGACACTTTCCCCACCTGATTCAAACCGTGTCCGTGTACCTGTGAATAAGAAACCAGCCTTTCAAGTGGACTTGAGCAGGGTACACTGATCAATGCCCAGGGGTGCCACAGAGAGCTCACACTACTTTACAGGCTCATCTTTGTTTTGGTTTCAGTCTCTCCTCCTGTCCTGTCACATCTATTTACATGTTGTTTTTCCAAGTGAATGGTGAAAGACTGTATCACACTGGGACATCATTTCTGAACCAGACAGCTGTACCTACTGGAAAACCTCAGAGGAGCAGACACAGAGTCTTCAAGATAAAGACACACGCACAAAGAAAATCAGTGTTAGAATTAAAATGTCCCCCTAAAATACCATCTGTCTTTACATTTCTTCTCCTTCTTTTTTCTGCTCTAACAGATGACAGCTCATCTGATCATCTCTCTCCTCACAGCTCCTTACTGACAAAGTGCTACACATAAGGAATAAAGTGGCTTGTCAGAGAAGAACTGAAAAGTTTCAACCAACACGCCACCCATTTCTAAATTAACGAAGGCTTTAGTTCCGTAATCATCACACACTTTAATGGTAAGTCTTTTCTTAGAGCGTGTATGATATCACGTTTCAGAGACACCTGTCAGGAAACGAGTGTGATGTGTTGTCTTAAAAGAAATAGACATAAAATAATAATTCTACTGCCTACGCTCCTCTTTAAACAGAAAGATGTAGAGGATAAAATAATGAGAAAGATTCAGAGAGAGAGAGAGAGAGAGAGAGAGAGAGCAAGACAGGAAATAAACAAGAGATGGAGAGTAAGACAGATGAAGGGCAGGAAAGAAAAAGAAACCTGAGAGGGACAGAGAAGCGAGAGAGAGAGAGAGAGAGAGAGAGAGAGAGATAAGGGGAATCGGGTTCTCCCTCCTACCTGCCTCCTACACTCAGAGTGATTTTGGAAGGACCTGTAGGAGGAGAAAGAGGAGGATGGAGATTTTCATCACCACTCTCTGGCATCTCATAACCCTTGTGAAGGAAAAAAATAAATAAATAAATAAATAAATAAATAACCCAACTTAACAGATTTGGAGCTGGCTCACTCCCACACAGCACGGCTTGGAGGAGACGGAAAATATTCTCCTTCGTACAGAGTAAATAAATACCACAGCGCATTATCTGATACTTGATACAGTGTGCTAGAAAAGTGGAGTAAATGAACGCTATATAGCAAGATGTCTTTCAAAAATGGAAGACATACTTCTAGCTGCACTATTGTCAGAGCCACTATTACGGAAAATTAATCAACCACCTTCTGACAATCAGGATCCAGTATTCTACATTGAAACAAAATTCTTTACATTTTCTTTTCTTCTTTATGGAAATAAATCATTATGTATAAGTAATGTACACGTTTACAGTGCATCAGGAAGAAACTTGTGCCAGGATCTGTGTTCGCAGCAGCGTAGGGGAAGCAAACTTATCCCAACTCGCACATGAGGATAAAACAAGTAGACGTGTTGTGTTCATCATTAGTTCTTTACAGGTCAGCCTAGCCAAATGAATCATGCTAATAGACTCATATAACATATAATGCTCATCCAGATAAAGAAATTAAAATATTAAACATATCCTCATTTTCTGAAGTAATAAAAATACAAAAAAAAAGGTCTCTCAGTTTTTTAATCAGTTGTGAAATTGTTTGTTGGGGGACTGAAATAAAGGGCGTCTGCACCTCTCAACAGGTAACAGTGTGACGATGAATCTTGGGGAAAATCATGTAAAAAAAATAAAGTAAAAGAATCATACAATGGTGTAAAAAAGTGTTTGCCCCCTTACTGATTTCTTTTTTTTTTGTTGCAGTTTGTCACGCTTTTTATTTACTATAGTCACATTAACAGCTGCACTATTGTTAGAGCCACTATTATGGAAAATTAATCAACCACCTTCGACCAATCAGAATCCAAAATCTTCACATTTTCTTTACTTTTTTTTTACTTATTTATGGAAATAATTCACTACGTATAAGTAATTTATATGTTCACTGAATGTTTCAGATCGTTAAACAAACTTAAATATTAATCAAAGACAACACAAGTAAACACATCATGCAGTTTTTAAATGAACGTTTTTATTATTAAAGGAAAATAAAATAAAAAAACTACATAGCCCTGTGTAAAAAAAAAAATTTTTGCCTCCCCCTGTTAAAACATAACTTAACTTTGGTTTATAACACCTGAGTTCATTTTTCTCTAGCCACACCCAGGCCTGATTACTGTTCGCAATCAAGAAATCACTTAAATTTCACCTAAAGGGCCTGTCTGACAAAGTAAAGTAGACCAAAATCTTCCCAGGGATCTTTGACTAATATTTAAATTTGTTTAATGATCTGAAACATTAAAGTGTGACAAACATGCAAAAAAAAAAAAAAGGCAATCAGTACCTTTTCACACCACTGTAACTAAATAGAATAGAATCAGATCTGAAAATAAATAAATCATGAAAAAATCCAGTGCAAAAATACTGTGAATCTTGTGAAAAAAAATCAGAAGTAAAAAAAAGAAATAATGAATTACGTAAAAACAATCATATGTGAAAATAAGAATTATGATTTATGTAAAAAAGAAGCAAATTTGAATGAATAAATCAAGGGTAATTACTTAATTAAATAATCATATCATGTGTAAACAATCAGATGTAATAATAATTGAGTTGTGAAAAGAATAAGATGTGAAAATTAAATGAGTCATGTAAAGAATCAAATTTGCAAATCAATGAATCAAGTGAAAAAAATAATAAAAAGAACATAAACTTTGTAAAAAAAAAAATCATATTTGAAAATAATTTAATGAGCCAGACGTTAAAATAAATTAAATATATGCACACAAGTAAAAAAAAAATTGATGTAAAAAAAATAAAATAAAATTAAGCAAATTGCATTAACCAATGATGTACAAAAAAAAAAAAAAATCAAAATAATCACTTACGAAAAAGGTATTGTGTAAAGAATCACTAAAAAACTAAATAAACATTATTTGGTTAAAATCAAATGAAAAATGATGGGATTATATAAAGAATTACATGGAGAAATAATAACACCTGCAATAATTGTGAAAAATGTTTTGGCTGTCGTTGCAGCATTAAACGTGTGTGTGCGTGCGTGCGTGCGTGCGCGTGTGTGTGTTTGCGTGCACAAGTATACTGTTCATCAGTCTCCACTTATTAAAGTCATACAATATGCCAGTGATTTTAATCTCGTGTGCTGTTTCTCTGACAGATCTCTCCCTGCAGCTGAATCTCTCTGTGAACACCTCATAATGTCTTCATTATACTTAACCACAGCCTCGGCCGTGTTGGGGCTGTAATGAGAGCCGTCGGTGAAGCCTTGACAGGTGTGTGTTAGCGAAGAGAATGTGATGCCTCAGGACTTAGTCTGGGAGTCATTAAAAGATAATCAGCCGTGGAGTAAAGAGCAGAGATCAGCAGTGATGGTCGAACTGGACGCCTGCGAGTCAAAACGGAGTCGCGATTTTAGCAGCAATGACACCTGAAATAAGATCTTTTCTGTTACAGGAAAATTAGGTGTGATGCATTGAAGGTGGAAACGTCCAGTCATATCTGATGATTCCTCGAAGCAGTCATAAGGCAGGTGTTTCTTTAGCTCCCTGCTAGTTTCAGTTTTAATGGTTTCGTTATTAAATGTGTATAAAGAGAACATGAGGAGAAATGAAGCTGGTTCAGGAGTGTGTGCAGCCAGGAGAGTAGTGTAACATTGTGCAGCTACAGTACTACCGCTTCTTCGTTTCCAAGTCAATGCCCAAACCCCAGCTCCTGGACGCAGTGCAGTGTCGGGTTCAAGCTCGGATGAAACTGGAGGGTTGCATCAGGAAGGATGTCCGGCGTAAAAACCTGCGTCAGGTACCGGAACAGACAAAGAAGTGGACACCTTTAGCGCTCATGACACGCCCATGAGAGACAAACTGTGAATGCGACTCATCACCGGCCGTGACTTAAGAGTCGCTGTGCTTTTTAGCATCCGAGCTGAAGCAGAACTCCAAGCGTTGAAGCTCTGTTGCGGCATCTCAAGTAGAAATGGAAAACCTTCCACGGACACAAGGTCGTCCTGCAGGTCACAGGCATTATGAGGTGGAACTATCGCATCTCGGACAGGTATCATTTCTGATTTTACAAATTTGCTGCACATTTCCAGCGTGACGTCTGAAAGAGAGAGAGAGAGAGAGAGAGAGAGAGAGAGAGAGCGCTGACCTTGAAAACTCCTGCAGTCCATTGATTTGCTTAGCTGGATGAAGCTGACAGCTCCTCGTTAGCCGACAAGAGAGGGAGAGAAAGAGAGAAATAAAAAAGAAAGAGCAAAGCTGGAATGAGATGGACAAAGAGGAAGAGGGAGGAAGACAAACAGACAGAGACGTCTGTGAGATGGATGAAGAGAAAAAAGAGGGGAAAAGTGAAAGTGAGAGTAAGAGAGAGACAAGCAGACTAAGGAAGAGAGACAGAGAGGCAGATGGAGAGAGAAAAAACAGAGAGACAGACAGGTACAGACAGAAAGATAGAATGACAGAGAAAAGGAATCAAGGTATTGGATGGATGAAAGCTGCTGAGATCATTTTATTCAATGAGCTGTGAATAGGTGTGTGTGTGCGTGTGTGTGTGTGAGAACCACCGTTCTTTTGTGCTAGAATGAATAGACAAAGGATGAGTGTATAGAGTATAGATAGACAGACCCTGCTGCGTTAGAAGATACTGAAGTGTACGATCTTTAGTAAAGTTCAATCCTCTCCTGTCAATTCCATCCTGATCTCTCCAACCTTCACGTGACTTCATTTTACCTCTCTCACCTGACAGGCAATGCTGTGTGTCACCAGCAGGAGGCAGCGTTATCTCTACAAGCTGAACATCTTTTCCCTCACTCTCTCTCTCCAGCATGAGGTTCAACATGTCGAGCTGCTTTTCTGCTCAGCGTGTTGGTAAAGAGTGGTTGATGGAGTTACTTTAGCCTTTTCAAGTCTACTCAAATCAGACTGATTGCTCTTCTCCAAACCTCTCATTGACGCTGCATTACTTTTAGCCCAGCTGATGTTCAGCAGATGCTCTCGAGACTGTTCTCCAGGAGATCTGAAGTGTCTGAAATACTTAACCTAAAAACCTCCATGCGCTGCTGCCACTAGGCTGGCTGACACATCAATCAGTGGCTGTACAGTACTGTACCTAATAAAGTGTCCATTATAGTTGTAATGCAGGTAATTGTGTCAGATGAACACACTGACCAAGACACAGTGCTGAGAATAAGAGAGAAAGTGTTCATACACACTGAATGAAACAGTCAGAACATCTGGTTTCATCCTCAATCACAACAAGATTCCGACTGTAATATGCAGGGTTACAGTACGGCATAGTTTCCATAGCAACAGGAACAGTTACATAAGATGGATGGGGTTGTTAATGTGGTGTACTGTACAATAATCTTAAAACTGTGATGAAGAGAAGAGAAGAAGAATGTAAGAGAGGATTAGACATGTTTTTAAAAAGAAGAGAAGAAAAAAGGGAAAAGAAAGAAAGTAGAAAATGAAACAGATAAGAGAGTGGAACAAAAAAAGGAAAAAGACAAAAAGAAAAAGGATGACAGAAGAGAAAGGAAGGGCAGTGAAAGGAAGAGAGCACAAAAGAGATGAAGAGAAATGAAAAAGAAAAGAAAAAAAGTGGAAAATCTTAAAACTAATAGAATCTAAAAGAATAAACAGGAAAAAAGAAATGCAAACAAAAAAGAAAAGAAGAATAAGGAAGAAAAGACATGAGAGAAGAAGAGGAGAAAAAAGACAAGGGAAGCATAAAGAAGAAAAGATAACAAAATCCAAGAGAAAAGAAGAGAAAAGAAAATGAGAACATTTAAAAAAAAAAAGAAATGCTAAGAATATTAAAGATAAGAAAGAGAAAAAAGAGAAGAGAAAAGAGGAAAGAGAAGACAAGAGAGAAGAAAAGAAAAAACAAAATAGAGGATATAAAAAAAACAGTAAAAGTAAATTAAAAACGGCCTTTCTTATAATTGGAGTAATTTCATATACATAATAAACGTCCATGGTTGAACTTCCAAAAATAAAGAGTTTTTATGTTTACAAGTTGATCATACTCATAACAACCCCGCCCCCTTTTGTGACAACTGCACCCTCTTCGACTGGTCTGACTTTAAGTGCCACTCTGCATCGAACCACAAACTCTAAAGTTTCCCGTGGCTTGCACAGAATCTTGCTGCCCAAACGAACACTAAAAGAAGGCTAAAAGAAGTAGAAAATTAAAGAAAAGAAAAATGGGAAGAGAAAAGAAGAGGAGAAAAACTAAGAGAAGACAGGAGGGCAAAAGAGAAAAGAAAAGAAAAGCATAAAGTAGAGGAGAGAACAAAATAAAAGAGAAGAGAAATGAAAAAGAAGAAAGAAAAGTAAAAAGAAGAGAAAAGAAAGGGCAAGAAAATTAAAGAGATCAAGGAAAGAAAAGAGAAGAAAATTAAATAGTAGAGAAGAGTAGAGAAGAGAGTTAGAAATTAGAGATAAACTCTTTTAAATCGTACACACTGGAAAAATAATTTAAAACACAAAGGGAGAAGTTGACCAAGCGTAATTAGTTCTACGCTGAGGAACCCGAGAGGAACCCACAGCACACCTAGGAGCGGCGCTGGCAGCTGTCTGTGCTTGCCCGAGCAGTCTGGCTGCTCCTCTCCACTGCTGCTCCTCTCCCCAGAGTGCTGTAATTAACGCCACGTTTATGAGGCAGGAGTTAAAGGAAAGAACTCTCGGCAGCAGGTTTCCTCCCTCCTCCATGATTACCATCGCTCCCTGTCATGATAACAACCCTCTCGATCCCTGCAAGGGCTCACACACACACACACGCATGAACACACTCTCTGCTCTCTGCACGGTTAACTAAAACCGCGCGCATCATCAGCTGCACTCCCATTCCCCAAGCCTACACCTGGGTTTTATTCCTAAACCCCCTGCTCGCTCGTCTCCATCAGACACAGGGAAGCTTACCGAGGCTGATATCGACTGTCTGCTGGATCATACCGAGGCCCGGGGGCTGTCGACTCGCAGGTGCCATCTCTATAAATAAATCCCCAGTGAGCCAGAGGAGATTATGGATTACAAGTACGTTTCGATGGAAGACTACAGAGATTACAGCCTAAGCTCTTTTGTAAGATCTTTCTTATGAGAGAAACATTTGCAAACAAATCTCTCTTGCAAACTCTCGCAGAAAGAAAAAAAAACAGAATCAAGAAACCTACAAGTGGAGAACTTTATTTAAAACACATATCACAATATTAGAGATGTGTACCATAGCAATAGGCAAAAATTTCCCATGAGCCACACTGATTGTAGCTGTCTTGCACCTGCATGCTTAGCCTCAGTGAGCTAGCCTGGGAAAACAAGAGTTTGCAGTAAGGATATCAGTCTATTAACCCATCATGTTTGTTTTACATAATATTTCTCCATAGCACACATATTTATGAAACATCACAAGAGGGCACCTTGTGGGTGAGTTTATGTTGTGTGGAACATTGTTGGTGTCATGATCTAGTGGGCTTTAGATGTTAGGGTTGTGGTGAGGCATAGATGCAGAGGTATGAATGTACAGAGTATTTTTATTTAAACAAAACAAAAAACATGAACTTTAAACAAAACTTGAACAAAGGAAGTTGGTTTTATGCTGGAGCATGTTTCAAACAAAACATTAATAAAATAATAACTTACACAGACTAGGACATCTAACTAGGGGCTTAAACAGACTAAACAAACTAAACAGACTGGTATCAACACATACAGACAAGAGACTAAACATACTAGACAGACTTGGCTAGACCTACTCGCTGTTACGCACACTAGCTGCTAAGCTGGATAGTAGCTAAACAGACTAGTTCCTAAACAGACTAGTAGCCAAAAGATCCAAGGGACGAACAGACTAGGTACACAGCAGACTAGGTAAAAACAGACTATGAACTAAACAGGTTAGTAACTAAACAGACTAGGAGACTAGACAGACTACTAGTTCAATGATTTAGTAGTTAAACAGACTAAGAACGTGAGACTAATCACACGCAGACTAAGAAAGGCTAATCACACAAGGTGAGACACACAAGAGGCTAATCCTACTAGAGGCTAATCCTACTAGGGGCTAACCATGCTAAGCTTACACTAGGAGACACAGAGACAAGGAGACATACAGACAGCAACAGTAACTAAACATACTAGGGTATTACACAGACAAGAATACTCACAGACAAAGAGACAAACTAACAACACCTACTAAAACTGACCAAAACCAACACAAAACAAATGCCAACTTTACATAACCAATGCTCGACTCAGTTTTCCAAAATAAAGGAACTAATGAGCTACCTCGGTTCAGGTGACCGCTCTCATCACCTGACCAAGGCGTATTCTGGGAAACTGAGTCCAAAAAAAAAAAACTACACAAACTCACATACTAGGTTATCGGGCGCACAGTGCCCTCTAGGGGTGATTCCTTACAGTTGGCAACTATTCTCGATGAAAAGTAGCTAAGGCCTGCTGGGAAAGTTGCTAAACGACATCAAATGCTAATTTGCACATTGATTACATGATTACGCCATATTTGCATAGCAACTAGAAGCAGGAAGAGAAGATGATATTGATGGAGGTATTATAATAGGGAACAGACATCGGACTGCCTCCTTCATGTCTGAAACGCCAATCTCCCAGGAACTTCTTTAATGGCGCAAACATGTGGAAATAGCTTGGAGCAAGGTCAGGCATTCCACAGTCTCATATGGAGCTTATGAGACAAAGAACAGAAAATGTCTAATAATGCAAAAAAATGCTGCACTGAGATATACATTTACAATCCTCAGGGTCATGCTGGTTTACCAGCTTATGCGTTGGATTTGTATTTTGGAAATTAGAACAATCCGTCATCATGGCTTTACAATTTACCCTACATAGGTCTTTAGATTGTGAGAAAGAAAAAGTTACACATAGAACATGCAAACTCATATAGACCCACACAGACCGGAGGTGAGATTCGAACCCCCTGAACCTGAAGGTGTGAAATGACAGTACTATTCACTAAGCCAGCATGCTGCTTTGGAACCACAACCATGTACTGTAGATGTGCTAGAATAGAAAATAGGTACAAACAAACAACACAGCATGAACAGAATTGTACAAATATGTAGCTGACACCAATTAAGGAGTGGAGTGATATAGCCGAGGTTGAGGAACTGTCAGAGCCGGATGTCATGCACCATGCTGGCACTGAAGGGGTAGTGTGACAACTGAGCAAAATAAGTTTTAATAAGTGTGTAAAACAAATAAAAAAAATAGGTGATACAAGTGTAAAAAAAAATGATATTTATTTAAAGTCTGTTTAAACCATATGCCATAAGTATCTGGCAACAGGGTTCATTTTTGATAAATTGCAAGTTTTTGAAAATGCTTGATTGCTGTTGTTGCTGCTAAGGGTGGCCCAACCAGTTACAGTAGAACCTTGGATTACGAGCATAATTCGTTCCAGAAATGGGCTCGTATTCCAAAACACTCGTAAACCAAATTTAATTTTCCCATAAGAAATAATGGAAACTCAAATTATTCGTT
>JAOVVA010000010.1:20366356-20380778 GCA_028565275.1 Leiocassis micropogon | reverse complement strand
CTGAGTGTGTATTTATAGGACGCGGGTTAGATTGTGTCTTTCCCTTACTCCCCAATCGTGAGAGTCCTTAGACTAACGGCGTGATTATCCTGCCTATTCGTGTCACTCCGCGTTTGGGTTTACCAGTCACGCTACACAGGGCTAACCACTAAAGCTACGTCTTCTGGTCACCTCAGGTTAGTTCTTGACAATTTGTGTATAAAAATCTAAAGAGCAATCCGAAGGAGGAATCTCATCTCTTCATCCAACAACATTAGTTCCGATATGTTAGGAAACCATCATCATCCTTGTATTCAGCGTATCCACAAGTGCTGCAAAGCGAGTGAGGTCTCATTGTGAGCATTTGCTCTAATTTACATGTTTAAATGACAGAACAGTTGTTAGTGTTAGTCTGCTTGTTGGGGAGAACAGCTATGATTTGTTGTGTCTGTGTGTAAAGGTCATGCTGCTGGTTAAGGTTGTGATTTTGCAGTGTGCGTGCGTGCGTGCGTGCGTGCGTGTGTGTGTGTTCACAGCACACTGATAGAAAAACTCAGTTAGTGTACAGAGAGGACAATCCCTGGGAACGAATTTTTTTACAAACTATGCCACTTTTGGTTTACTGCTTTGTCTCTGAATTTGCATTTGTTTAAGCTGTAATTGATGATGTTATATGTTTGGGTGACAATGTATTTTTGCTATTATTAGTGGTAGGATTAGTAAATTAGAAGATGTGCAACTGTGTAAAATAATATAAAAAAAATTTAAATAAAAGGTAATTTTATGTTATGATTAACAACCAGAGCACTGGTGATCTCAAGTCTTAGATAAATATGACAAACTGGGAAAAAGGTTTGTTCAGAAATTCTCTTAGCAGGATTTTTTGGTTGTCCAAACATTGTGGGGATGCTAATTTCTCAGTGTAAATCATTGTAACTTTCATAAGTTGGTCTTAGGTTGCTTTTGAAAGTTACAATGGCTTAGACCAGTTTTGGTAGCCAAGGATTAGTCCACCAAGGTCTTTCTCTCCGACTGCCTTCCAAATTTATGCAAGAGTAGCTCAGTGGTTAAGGCTTGGACTACAAAATTGCCACTATTGGACTGACCCTGAGATGTACAATGTGATGAAAATGTAATTAACTCTTGATAAGGGGGTCTGACAAATGCTGTAAATGCAATTGACAATGCACCTGACCCTCACTACTCCCCCTGCAGGTGGTGTAGGAAGATGGTGTTTCTTGCCGGGTCCCATGTGTCATTTCCTGGCCACCAGGTACTTGACAACGAGTTCCTCAAAAGCTTATACCCAGATTTTTCTGTTACTGGGTTCTTTGGTCTATCTTTCATAATGGTTCATGAGTGATGAAATGATGTTAAAGCAACATTGAACAAATGCATCTAAATCCATGTTGCAAAAATATTAATAAGCAATATTAATACCAAAGCAATGGCCTGAACAGGACTTATTCTCAAGGTTCAGTCACTAAGGTGAGGGCATTGTGTTCTTATGACTTGACCACTGCTGTTGATGCTCTTAATGCTAGCAAATGTATGTACATGACAATTACATACAAGTGCCACAAACAGCATATTATAGTAGAATAATTCAAGAGCTGAGATCGCATAGAGTGATGTAGGAGCTAAGTAACACTTCAATGTAATTTTTATGAAAGAAAATGAAACGAAGAAGTAAAATTATAACAATAAGAGATGCACACACTGTGTGCGGGAAGCTGTTGTGTCTGTCCCACTTGAAATTCTAAACCCTGTTAGAAAGCTAAGGGACCATAGACGAGATTGGATGTTGTGCGAATTGCTGTTCGCTCCAAATAAAGGTTACAATGTTTTGTTTGGGTCATTCGTTCAAGGTTCACTTTATCAAATTCAAAAATAATGAATATTACATTTACATTAACATTTACTCATTTGGGAGAAGTTCGTATACAGAGCGACTTACAAAAGTGCGTTGTAGTTTCCACCACTGGATAGAGCCTTACACTGCGTTACTAGGTTACTAACTAAGTCCCATCAGTCAATCACTGTTGTAAATGGGAGGAGGAGGTTAGCCCAAGTACTGAAGAAACAGGTACGTCTTAAGTCGTCATTTAAAGATTAAAGACTCAGCTGTATGGACATCTAGAGAAAAGATCATTCCACCACCTAGGTGCCAAAACAGAAAAGAGTCTAGATGCATGTCTTTCTCGATCCCCGAGAGCTGGTGGGACCAGCCGAGCAGTGCTGGAGGATTGGAGGGACCGTGGGGCGGTTCGAGGTGTGATTAGAGGTGTGACTAGTTCTCGCAAAATCCTTGCAACTATCTTACAACACTCACCCAGCATTCGGGTTCCTTCTGGGCTTTATCTGTTTGTTTAATACAAGTGGTGTGATTACACATTTATACCTGCTAACTCACTCGCTACACTTTTTTTCCTGTAACAATGAGACAACAGCTCACTTGATAAAACTTGAGACCTTTCAAGTTTTAAGTTAAAGATATAAAGTAAAGACAATTCATTCACTCTGAAGGAAACGGTTATCATGTAAACATGGCTAATCAAAGTCATCTTTGGCACACACTCATCTGATATGATATGATACAAAATTATATGATATGTAAAGCTCAGGATTCACAGTGAGGTCGAAGAAAGAGAGAAAGGAACGCCAGGTTCAGTATCACTCCTATTCTGAAAGGATGCCTCCAGTTGTCTTTTCCTCCTGTATGTCGAAATATCGATTTCTCTGGACTCCAGCCGCATTGGGAGTGATGTATCCTTAGAGTGTTGCATCCTTATTGACCACTGCCAGTTAACTTTAGAGGGATCCAGCCATAGACATTAAACTGAATTAAAGCACTTTAGCTTTTACATGTAAATAATATTTTCAACCTTTTTTTTTTTTACCATGTTTGCCAAGTTTCTGTTTACACAGACTTTACACTGTGTAATGTAAAGATCCCTAAAATGTGCTGGACAGGGAGTACATTTCTGGAGTTTTAAATCCATGATGTAACCAGTAATACCCGCTCCCCCCTCTCTTTCTCTCCTTTCCTCACCCATTTGCACTTTGGAAGTAAATAAAAGCAGCAAAGATGAAACAGAATTCCTGAGGACATTCCTTTAAATTAATAATCAAATTCACTTTACTGTGAGATGTGTCACGTCTGAACCCTGCAGCTCTCCAGAAATCAGTCCAATCCAGACCTAATCTCATTCTCATTGTTTGAATTCACATGTGTCCTGTTAACCTGTTACACAGTGGAGTTATACTGGTTCCTACTTCAGTATTATGGGCTATGGTATACTTTTATGAGAATAAATATGAATCAAATTTATTACAGTTTCAAAGTGTTATAATATAATAATGCACATCGGTAACAGTGTGTTTTTTGGGTGCTGCATGCCCGTTTGTGTTTCTCCATTTCTTAGTACTCTCCGGGTTTCACTTCCTGTTATGATTGTGTGCAAATGTTGTCATTTCATCTTGATCAACTACCTTATTTCACTCTCTGTCTCTTTGTTAAGGTTTTTTTTTGCCTCAGATTTGAATAGTGTTTTAAATTATATTGTAAATTATATCTAAAAAACATTTTGTTTGTTCTTATGGGCACATATTACATATTATATTATATAGATTATGCAAAATTATGGACATTTAGTGACTTACATACAATATTACAAAAAATCTTGCTATTGACTGAGGCGAATACAAGACCATCAGATTTCCCCCTATTGTGACATCATATAAGAGTAGCCCTTCTAACACCTGTCAACTTCATAACAGCCCTCAAGAGTTATAGAAATCTGCAGCTTTTAATGAAAACAATCCAACAAACTTAACAAAATCCCCACAAAAACTTGCAAAACAAAAGCCTCTGTAAAGCAGAAAAAGCAGAAACTTTATAGTTGGGCTTTCATTACGTTTTGTGTGATTATTACATTAAAAATTGCTAACTTATTTTACATTTTGTGGTTTATTACATTTGTGGGCTGTTATTATTTTGGCAGTTGTTACAACCGCCCCCTGGCTTGTTGCTGAGCTGTGCAGTTCTCGGATGGGGCTTGGCTCAGTAATAGCTCATTTATTTCATTTATATCATTATTTATTAACATAAATACTGGAGGAGGAGTTTGAGGTATGAAAGAAATTATTGTTTGAGCAGTATTTTGGCTTGAGAAATAATAATCTAATAAAGATTTACTTGCAAATGTGTCCAGCATCAAGTCAACTAACAATGTGGAAAAGTTTCAAGGGGGTCAATAAATCTTCAAAGAACTGTACAATGCATCCAGAAATCATTCACAGCGCATCGCTTTTTTCACATTTTGTTATGTTACAGCCTTATTCCAAAATGGATTTAATTCATTATTTTCCTCAAAATTCTACCCCAAAAGGATATGTACGAAGTTTGTTTGTAATATTTGCAAATTATTAAAAAAAAAAAAAAAAAAATACATGTACATTGTAAACATGTAAACATAAACACATGTACATTTACAGTAGTTTAAAGGCAGTATTTACTGCCTTTGCCATGGCAGTAAATACTTCTGTACATTTAATGCCTTTCCTTCAATCCTGACTAGTCTCTCAGTCCCAGCCATTGAAAAACATTCCCAGAGAATGATGCTGCCACCACCATGCTTCACTGCAAGGGTTGCATTCACCAGGTGATGAGCGGTGCCTGGTTTCCTCCTAGCATGACAATTGTTATGGGTTCAATCTTTGTTTATTCAGACCAGAGAATTTTGTTTTTCATGGTCTTAGAGTCCTCCAGGTGGGCCTGGAGTGCCTTTTTTTGAGAAGTGGCTTCCGGCTGGCCCATCTACCATGCAGGCCTGATTGTTGGAGTGCTGCAGAGAAGTGCTGCCCTTCTCCCATGATCTGTTAGTTTAGCCAGGCAGCACCTTTCTAGGAAGAGTACTAGTGGTTCCAAACTTCTTCCATTTACAGATGATGGAGGCCACTGTGCTATAGGGACCTTCAATGCTGCAGAATTTTTTTCTGTACGCCTCCCCAGATCTGTGCCTCAATACAATCCTGTCTCACGCATCTCAAAGATAAGATGCGTGAGACAGGATTATATTGAGGCACAAAGATAATCAGGATGCTCCTGAGTTCAATTTTGCGTGTCATGGCAAAGGCTGTGAATACTTATTGTATGTATATGTTGATTTTTATTTTACATAAATTTCCAACAAATTTCTTTCACATTGTCAATACGGGGAATTGTTTGTAGAATTTTGAGGAAACTAATGAATGTAATCCATTTTAGAATACAGCGGTAACATAACAAACGGTGGAAAAAGTGAAGCACTGTGAATACTTTCCAGGTGCACTGTATACAGTATGATACTTGGTGATGCTGTATTTCGAAAATTAGTGAGAAAAGTATTGCATCAAGTTCATAATATGAAAGCTTTGTATTCATTCTTTATCGCAACTGTATTCACATCTGGCAGATGTGAAATACCTACCAGAATGTGGATATCATGTGTTATTTGCTTAAACATTAGCACAGTGAGGCTTTAATTTCTCTAATTCATGACATCGATTATCTTGTATTACAGGAAATTAGACTTATTTTAGAGAAAGGGATTTAAATAAGAAAAAAACTTTCTCACTCTTACCCTCTCCTCTCAGCCTCACCTTCAACCTCCAACTCCGCAACCCGCTGGCATCATTATACAAAATCCTCCTGCATATCTGATTACATTTTCTATTTCTAACTCAAATGACTGATGTCCAATAAGGCTGAAATGAACAACCTGTTATTTAGTGTCGCTTTTTTTAAAAGGGAAAAAGGCTCTTGGGATTGATTAAATTATACACCTGTTCGCAGCACTCCGCCTGCTAACCGGCACCTCTCGCTTCTTTAACGTCAACCGCTGACAACTTAAAGAACACATAGACCGTATTCATCTGCTGCGCAGAAGAAAATGATAAATTTCTATCCTGAAGCTCTAAAAATACTCCCTAGGGAGATGGAGCAAGAAAAATGTGAGTATGGCAGGGAAATCTATAATTAATGTGGTCATATTTAGTGGCTGGAAAGAAATATGATGTGCTCTTTTTTCTCTCTTTCTCTCTTTTCTTCCCCTATCCTTCTGTCTCAGAGCATCTTCATCTTGAGAAAGTTTGCAACTAGTAAAGCTATAATCCCTGAGAGAATGATAAAATGGGGGTAGTTGGAGCATTCGAAAGATCCCATTACACGGGTGATGGATGTCTGGGGTAATTAGCAACGACACGCAAAGCTCAAGGACAGAGATAGAATTAGAGACAGCAGAGACGGAAGTAAAAGCAGATGGCACCACTCTGCTGTTAATTTCTCAAATCTGATTGGTCAGAATATAGTGACTTGTTTTCTAAAACAGCAGTTCTGACAATAACTTTAGTAGGTTATTTAATAATGTTTCTCAGATGTTCCACAACATTACAGTACCTGTAGCAATGAGGAGCGTCAAAGTCAAAGCGGGACTTCTGATTGTGCAGCATACCGGAACAAAGTTCTGAAAGTAAAAACTCCTTTTATTTCTCTATATAATCCCCTATATAAATATATATAGGCTATATATACTGTATATAGATTATATATATAATTATTTCTCTATATAATCACTATTGCTTGAATACCATCAAGGTAGAAAGTTTTCTCCGACTTTCTAAGTTATCCATTTATTTTCAAGGATCAGGTGTTATAATCGCTAAATGTTCTCAGGAACGACAGCAGTGAACTCTGAGACACCTCAGCCGGGATTGTCATTCAGGGGCGTACAACTTTTTAAGAGTCTCATCATCATACTGTGCTTGAAGTCTTCTGTAAACGTCAATCACTTTTAGACCTTCATTCACCAGAAATTTCATCAAGTCCCAGTTTGACTTGAACAATCCTCCTATACATGGATAATGATATTGCACATGATTTCTTTGATAAACAACAATTGTAATTGCTCTAATATTTCAGTAGTGTAAGAGGAATAAACACTTTTTGCTGTTATAGGAAAATCGACAACTTCATGCTGGTAGCCAACTCCACTTCATCACACCACACACTCTTATTGATTATTTTATTATCACAGCATGGCATGGCAAGTTTTATTACTTTCTCTCACAAAAAAAGGTCCAGAGCTAAGCAAGATTTTTAGCGGGTTGTTCTTGTTGGTGGTGATGGTGGTGCAGTTTTTCCACCCTGTCCGGGCAATAAATAAAAAAATTATTTAATATAAAAATTAATTAATTAAATATAGTCACCCCGTAGATACTAAACAGATAGTTAAGAGCATTTCATTGGGTAGTTACTGCAGTGACTAATATGCTTCTGCTGCAACAAGTTATTTAACCCTAACCGATGCAGTGAGGAGCTTCTCAGTTCTTTTAAACAATCATGTCAGAAACGTATTCTGTGATCAGGGCAAAGATGTTTCAGAATGGTCAAATTATTGTCCAGCATCAAGCAAAGACAACAACAAAGATTGCTGAAACTACTAGAATTGACTTAAGAACTAAAAAAGACATTATTTAAACAGAAGGATAGTGGTCCACCATCATGCTTGAGGAAGAAATATGGTCAGATAAACATCTTGAATGATAATGATGAAAAATAACTTACACATTTAGTGAAATTGTCTCGGGTTACTTTGCTGTAACCCTGTTCCCTGATAAAGCGGGAACGAGAAGCTGCATGAAAACGCTATGGGAACATCTTTTTTTGTTACCGGTTGTGAAGCATGTGTGTATCAAAAATGCCAAATTTTTGGCTTATATAACCTCGGTCAGGTGATGTCATCTGATGAAGTGCACCTGCAGGTTATAAATAGGAGTGAACCGGAAACATCCACAGATCAATTTTGTCTGAAAGGACATCCAGTCACGCAAGCAGTGCAGCATTGGAGTGCAGCATTTCGTTCCCGCTTTTTCAGGGAACAGGGTTACAGCAAAGTAACCCAAGTAATTTAAAATACGGATGCCCTGGAGTCATAAAGGAGCCAGAACTGCATCCATGCATTTTGTACAGTATATGTGCGGTGACAAAGTTAGACCAAATGGAAGGACCCGATACTGGGAAGCTTCGCCCCCGAAAACGAACCCCAGGAACTTCCTGGGTTGTGGTAATATTTCTATATAAAAGTATGCGTCCTTCAGAGCGATTGTCACAAACCAATCCTTTGGTTGGATTTGAGAAACATTCATTTTGACAGTCAACATTTTGAACCCGTTCTTTTTCAGATAGCGGTTCAGCCCGCGAAGATCTAAAACTGGACGCAGCCCCCCATTTTTCTTGGGAACCAAGAAAAACCAACTGTAGTAGCCTGACTCTCTGTCTGGTAGGGTAACATGTTCTATGCCTCCTTTTTCCAGCAGCGTCTGCAATTCCAGAGTCAGCAGATGTGCCTTTTTCGGTTTCACGGAAATGGACACCACGCCGTTGAAACGCGGAGGGCGATGTGCGAACTGAATCCTGTAGCCTCTCTCTACAGTCCTTAGTACCCAAGGAGATATACCTGGCAGTAGCTTCCACGCTGCCGAAAGGGGCACAAGTTTTGGCACTTCGGCTAGACGGGGGGTGTTAGACGTTCGGCATCCTGAAACATGGCAGGAAATGACAGAAGAACTAACATTTCGTTGGAGACCGGTGTTGTCCGAAACACCAGTGGTGGCGGAGCATGAACACCGACCTCCTGGGGGTGCCAGGGAGAACACTTCATTCTCGAAAGAAATTCTACACGCCCCTGCCCAGGGGGAGGAGCCATCCCCACAGTCCTGGGCACATGAGCCTCAGGACTTCTTCTTAGTGCGCAGGTCCGACCTCTTTGAGGCAGATTGCAAAGTGCGGCGAGCCGCACCCCAGTCTTTACGAGGGGGTGCCCGACTCATCACACTCTCCTTCTGCGCTTCCCGCCTTGCGAGCGTCAGACTCTTGAGCACGGCAGGGAAGAAATTTCCCGAAGGCCTGTTCATATAATCTCGCCTCCCGAAACCTAGTGGCGAAGAAAGAGAAACCGCAAGCCGCGGCGCATTCCTGGGGCTCATGTGCAGATCTGGCAGATGCGCACGAGACAGAATCTCCCCTCCATTCTCTCGCGCTCTCACTGGATCGGGAAGTTTTTCCGTCCACTCAAGCACGCCCTGGCGCTTCTTGTGAATGGGCAGAAGAGACTTCCTCTCTCGCTTCTGCGGAGATGGAAATAGCCACCTCAGAGTGTTCTTTTAATGATGACAGAACGTATGAGGAATTACTCGAAAGACTGAAAGACTTGAGCACTGGCGGGGCTGTTGATGATAGGGCGTTTCTGGAACTACGCCAAGACACAGACCTGTCTTTTCATGCAACCAAGCAGACGGCCCGTGCTATCGGTCGCTCTATGGCTACTATGGTCTCCGCGGAAAGGCACCAATCTCACGGGCATCAAGGATCATGCATTTTCCCCCAAACACTTGAAACAGAAAGTGTGGAGATCGCCCTCCGAAAAAGATTTATCACACGGAGGCACACATCTCGCTTGAAAATCTTTTTTTTAAACACTTTCTTAATTTGCTTATACACACACACAGGCAAACACAAAGCAGTCCTGAAGACAAAAAGATCTGAGGATGTTTCCGGTTCACTCCTATTTATAACCTGTAGGTGCACTTCATCAGATGACGTCACCTGACCGAGGTTATATAAGCCAAAAATTTGGCGTGTTTGATACACACATGCTTCACAATCGGTAACACAAAAAGATGTTCCCATAGCGTTTTCACGCAGCATCGAGTATAGCTTTTGAAAGGGAACAAATAATAAAACAAGTAGATCTCACAGCTATGTTTAATAAGGAAAGAAAGACCATTTCCACACACACACAATGTGAAGAGATTTGGACTAAACAGCTCTGTAGCCATAAGAAACCACTTCAGTCAGACTAAACTAAAAAAAGCTTCACCTTTTCCAAGAATGGACTGGGGAGCAGGTCATGTGGTCTGATGAACCCAGATTTACGCTGTTCCAGAGTGATGCCTAGTGCCTACAATACAAGCCTGTGGGGGCAGTGTTATGATCTGCTTGGCTGGCTGCCTGGCTGACTGGTTGGTGGGGGATGAATAATTTAATCAATGGTTGGACAGATAGATCTATAGACTGATAGATAGTTGGATGGATGGATGCAATATTGTTGCATAGTGAAGTTTTCTCCAGCAGAACCTTAATTAAAGCATTTGTCTCCAGTGTCACCATGAAAGGTATAGGTGTAAGTTTAAAATGATGTCAGCTGACGACTTGAATTTGCAGAATGACAGGTTTTTCCATTAATTCCATCATATTCCAGGATTCCTCTGGCTCAAATTTTGAGAGAGTGGTTCAGGGAGGATGAGACATCATTTTCACACATGGGTTGGCCACTAAAGAGTTCAGGTCTTAAACCCATTGAGAAGCTTTGGGATGTACTGGAGAATACACAGAGGTCTCACTCTCCCATCATCAACAAAAAGATCTTGGAGAGAAATGAATGCAATGCTCTGGATTAAAAAAAAATGTTGTGAAGTTGCATAAACATATCAAAATGATATTAGAGTGTGTGACTTATCCAACTTAACCAAAAGGATTTAAGATAGCAGAAACCACTGGGATTAGTTAAGACGATGTAAACAGAAAGCAAAAAATTTCCCTACCTTCATCACAAATACACTGTTCTCCAAAACGTATTGTTAGAAACTATCAATCTAGCATAATTGTGCTTAATATTATCCACAAAGGGTAGCTGTGACTGCAGGAGGTACACCAATGCCCAGATCAATTGATTACTTAGTGGCTCATGGAAAACCACGCCAGCTCTTTGCAGACAAAACTGGATACTAAAATAGAAACAAAAAGCCCACTTTGTGTCGCTCCTTTAAATAAATGCTTAATGGTTTGTCTCGTTCATTATGAAGAGGAGGAAATGGAGATGGCTGGGAGGTGAGTGAAGAGAGTGAAAACATAGGTAAAGAAAGAGACAGAAGGGGAGGTAAGTGAAGACATCAAATAGGTGAGTGGAGATGTCAAAATGTTAAGTGAAAAGAGCAGGGAGATAAATGTAGAGAGTGGAGAGTTGAGTGGAGAGAGTGGGAAGTTGAGTGGGGAGATGAATGGAGAGAGTGGGAAGGTAGTGGAGAAAGTGATAAGGCAGGTGGAGAAGGCAGGGAGGTAAGAAAGGGGGAGAGAGAGAAGTCGGGAGATCAGAGTGAAAAAGCCTAAGTGGGGGATGAATGGAGAGGGGGAGCAGTGACAGCAGAGGGGAGGTGAGGAGGTGACTGGAGAGACAGCAGGAGGAGGTGAGTGGAGAAAGAGCAGGAGGAGGTGAGTGTGGCGAGAGCAGGAGGAGGTGAGTGTGGCGAGAGCAGGAGGAGGTGAGTGGCGAGAGCAAGAGGAGGGGAATGGAGAGAGCAGGAGGAGGGGAATGGAGAGAGCAGGAGGAGGTGAATGGAGAAAGCAGGAGGAGAGGAATGGAAAGAATACAGCTGTGAGTGGAGAATATGTGGATTAAAACCTGTTGAAGTAATTGGTTTCCATTCAACAGTGACAATATGACAGTTGCATCTAAATCACAGCTTTAATGGCCCGCCTCAGGAACACACAGAAACACACAGGCAGGAGACAGAGACAAACAGACTGCAGGTGGTACACACACTCAGACATACATATACACTTTATTCCATCCTGCACTCGTTCATCATGGTTTATCAGCTGCTATGAAATGATAAACCGTAATGATGTTACGAATGACTAAAGTGACAAAACCATCTTCTGCTTTAGAGAGATCTTAAATCTTTAGAGTGAACTTAAACGTTCATGGTGCACGTGGGATCATCATGTAGTGTGGGTGCGGGATAGTTTTGTCACTCAAGGGAAAACCATAAGTAGGCTTTTATGGGAAGATCTCTTTGTATGATTATGTGAGTAATAAATGCAGCATTATTTGTGCAGCCATTGCCCAGTGGTAATATGAGAGTAGCTAAGCAATGGTGAAAACAGTCAAGGGTATCAGATGAGGACAAGGTTAAAGTTTAAGTAGCAGTGCAAGCCTTGAGTTGTACATCTCATTCTCTGGGGCTCCATCCATCTATTTCAGGCCTGTATAAACCTATGCTGCCATCCTCCTGGCTGTATAAGTCTAAAGTGTGTGTGTGTGTGTGTGTGTGTGTGTGTGTGTGTGTTGATTTAGTGTGACAGCTCGGGACATGTTCAGAGAGCAGTTTGTCCACGCTCAGGCCGATGTGACCTGACACAGGGCTCATTTACACGCTGAGGTGAAAAGCGTTAGTGTGAGAGGTGAAATCTTCTCCTGGCACATTGTTCCTCAGGTGCAGAAGAATGATTAGCTGACCTTTAATGTGTCATGCTAGTCTGGAGTGCATCCAGCTTTAAAAGTCAAAGCTGCAATAATTTATTGGAAATGTAGCTAAACTGATAACAATAGGAAAGTGAAAAGTGCTCAGAATTTTTCTTGGTTTAACCTACAACATCACCTCCAGGGTCAAGGGTTTGATTCCTGCTTTGGGTCTGTGTGTGGTGTTTGCATGTTCTCCCTATGTTTGGTAGGTTTCTTCCGGGTACTCAGGATAAGCAGTTTGGAAAGTGAATGTGCGTTAGTGAGTTAGTGAGTGTACAGTTCTGCCAGCAAACTTTAGGCCACGCCCCCTATCTGAACTGAGACAGAAAGTGACAACTCTCAACATTTTATCCAACGACTCTTTTTATCCCCTTGATGTGCTTTTTGATAATTATTTCATTGATATAACCCCATATGACTTTATAAAGTACCAGGGTAGGTAATGCGGCACGTCAGTGGTAGTATTATGGTGCGAATATCAAGGTACTTATTGGCTACCACAGTGGCTATTTCAGCAGGTCTTTATGTTGGTAGGATGTGTTTCTACATACAGTACCATATCAGAACTGTTAGCATGTGTACCGCTGGTATGGTATAGTATAGATACTACCAAATTTTTTTTACTAACCTACATTGCTTGGGTAGTACATTGTGTACAATGGTGAATGGTACAGCCATGTTATGTCCAATAGTATGTACCATTCTGTGTACATTAATATGCAAATCTATGGTCAAATGTACCATGGTGAAATTTAATATATGTTACATTGTATGTAAAAAGTTTAAACTTTGTGTTCCATAGTACCATACTACGGTATGAGGTAGAACCATGTACCATAATAGTATAGGTGCATTATAATATAATAATATCTTATAAGTATGTAAGATATAATCATGTACATGTACTATATATAAACATATAATGTACCATGGTGGTGTAAACCACAGGTACCATCAGAATAACGGAGAACCTGTACCATGGTGAACTTTCTTCTGTTGAATTTACTCAATCACACTCTCATTCACACTCTACGGGCAATTTGGGAACGTCAGTCAGCCTAATCTGCACATCTTTGGTCTGTGGGAGGAAAGCAGAGTACTCGGAGAAAACCAACCAAGCACTGAGAGAACATGTAAACTCCACGCACACAGACACCAAGGCAAGGAACAAGGAGGTGCAAGGCTACAGTGCTAACCACCACTAAGTCATCGTGGCACTAGGTTAGATTTATTTCAATTTTTTAGTAAAGTTTGTCCTAATCTTTTTGTGCTTTCATTATGCATTAAAAACTAAAAGTAAAAGTAAACAAACAAAAATCTCAATGAAAAGAGTGTGTAATAATAATAATAATCATAATAATAATAATCATAATAATAATAATAATAAGTTTCATAATAAACATAAATGTTCCTTTTTAAAATAAATCCCTTGTGTTGGTGTTATCTTTTATTTGTACTTTTCTTCTATTCTTTTTAGATAATTTTCTTTTTTGTTATTTTTGGGTTATTTATTATTTTAGTCTTTTTTTTTAGTTTTTTGTTACTTCATTATGACATTTTTTTTTAACACCTTTTATGTTCTTAGCCCAGGTATGATGCATGTGTGTGTGTGTGTGTGTGTGTGTTTATGAGAGAGAGAGAGAGAGAGAGAGAGAGAGAGAGACAGAAAGAGAGAGAGAGAGATGGGAGGGGGCTGAAAGAGAATCCCCCAGGACTCTCAGCTTTTCTGACAGCTTTTTTAGGCAGCTGTCCGGAGCATCGACTCTCTTTAGCAGCCTTTTTATTCTTTGATAGGAGAGAAGGTTCTGCTTCCCCTCAGGTCATTGATGCATCTGTCAATCACACCTCTGATTCAATTCCAGCATTCGAGCTCGATTCAAAACCACGAGAGCCATCGTGAGGTTACGGTTTTGATTTTTGACCAAAAGGGGACAGAAAATGAAACACATTTATTTAGAGATGGAATATGTGAATGGAAATTCAATGTGATGAGTGAGCTGGAAAGTGTAGAGCATCATCATGATATTGTAGCGTTTTTATCGCCGGAAAGGATGGTGGAGAGACAAGTGAGCTTTCTTGCTGCCCAATGCAATGGCTGG
>JAOVVA010000010.1:20276285-20288877 GCA_028565275.1 Leiocassis micropogon | reverse complement strand
TATATCGGTAGAAGGATGCTGAGGTTGGAACTGCCAGGCAGGAGGTCTAGAGGAAGACCAAAGAGGAGATTTATGGACGCAGTGAGAGAGGACATGAAGTTAGTTGGGGTGACAGAAGAGGAAGCAGAGGATAGGGTTAGATGGAGGCAGATGAGTTATGAAAGGGAACAGCTGAAAGACAAAGAAGAAGAAAAAGACTCTTTATACATCAAAGACTTATAATTTTAATTAAAACCACATGGATTAACCCTTTTCTAGTAAATAAAGCTGCACTGTTAAGGGCAGGAGTAGTCCACTGGTTAAGACGTTGACCTACTGATCAGATGGATCACAGGTTTAAACCCCAGCACCACCATACTACCACTGTTTTGGCCTTGAGTAAGGCCCTTAACCTGCAACTTCTCAGATGTGTAATGAGATAAATACAAGTCTCTCCAGATAGACGCCTCTACCAAATTCTGTAAATGAAAAGTGTTATAAATATTTTACAGTTGTCCTCACATTATCCTTATTAGCAGCTTATTAACAAGTAGTGTTCCTTTACCACTCAGTAATACAGTATTTGTGACACATTCCCTGACACTACACATCAAATAGGTAGAGGATACTCATTATCTGGGGGGGGGGGAAAGTCTTTTGAAATGTGGCTTTGGAGAAACATGTTCTTGTTTTATATTTGTTTTCACAGAGCTTGTAGATAAGCTCAGCACCCCCATGCGAGTTACTGTGCTACTTCAGTGGGTTATCGCTGCTGCGTTGGATAATAAGGCCTTGAGAGATGCTATTACTGTCCCGTCCAGGCTGATTTACGAGCGGCTAATTACTCCCTCTGGAGCTTTCCTCAGCGGCAAAGGCTTCCTTGAAAACGTAACTGAGGGAGACGCTACGCTCCACAAGCAAAGGAATGAAGAACGCTCTCGGAAATGGATTTAATGACATAACTCATCTTCTCTTCCCCACTCTGCATCTCTGAGGACGATAAGCGTCTGGTTGTCTTCTGGCTGTAAATCTGCTTTGCTCAATCAGAAATCTTACTGGGACTCAATAGCAAACACTTTCTTTGCTTTGGATAAATTTGTGCCCATGTTCCTGATGATAACTGAACATGAAAGACAAACAAGACCTTTTTTTTTTTCTTTACCATCAGGGATCTGCCTAAGCTTGCCATCTGTATCAAAGCCTTAATGGCTTAATTACTTCAGGGGCAGAGAATGAGCTGATGCGTTACCATTGATTTCCATCAACATTGCCATTTAAAAAGCACAACATACAAAACTTGCTTCTGGGGACATAGGTGCAGGGCAATGTTTCTGACCTCCTAAAAAGAAACTCCATTCATCCCAAACCCTGAGTGAGTGTATGTCCATATTCTACAATCTCTAACAGTTTAATTCCAGTCAGTACTAAATTCTCAACATAGTTCCCATACTAGGGCCCTTTATTTATTTGATATAGTGGAATGACAAATTTTTCTTTTTTTTTTCATTAAGTTTGAATTTGTCTCACCTTCAGGTCTGTGTGTGTGGAGTTTGGATCTTCTCCCCATGCTTGATGCATTTCCTCCGGGTACTCCGGTTTTCTCCCACAGTCCAAAGACATGTTGATTATGCTAATTATTATTTCCAAATTGCCAATGGAGGGTGAGTGTGTGAGTGTATGTGTGTGAGTGCCCTGTAATGGATTGGCACCCTGTCCAGGGTGTACCCCACCCAAGTCCCATGTTATTGGTTCCAGGCCTTCCGCAACCCTGTTCAGGATAAGTGCTTTAGAGAATGAGTGAGAGAGCATGAGGAATTATGAATTTCACTTGTAAACATCTACTTGCCGGCCCAAAAAAATAAGTCATACCTTCTAATATTTAATTGGACTGCCTTTTGCATTGATTACAGCACATATTTGTCATGGCAGCATTCCAATTAGCTTATACAACATCAAAAGATTTATTTCCATCCAGAGTCACATTCATTTCTCTCCAAGATCTTGTATTGATGATGGGAGACTCTGACTGCTGGGTAAAGCCTTCTCGAGAACTTCCCAATGATTCTTAATGGGGTTAAGGTCTGGACTCTGTGCAGGCCAATCCATGTGTGAAAATGATGCCGCGTGTTCCCTGAACCAGTTTGAGCCTGATGAATCCTGACATTGTCTACTTACAATATGGCCGTGCCATCAGGGAAGAAAAAATCCTGATTGATAGAAAAACCTGGTCATTCTGTGAATTCAGGTCGTCAGGTGACTTCATTTTATTGCCACATAGACCAAGACCTGACCAACTGAAGCAATCCCAGATCAAAACACTGACAGCAGGTACAAGGCAGCCTTTTCTTCTTACCCTAACAAATGTGTCATGTGATCTAGTTTCGTCCCTAGTGGTGTAACTTATTATTTATTTATTTATTTATTTAGCAGTTGATTATTTGGAGGTAAAAAAAAAAAAGAGTTGTTAGAAAAAAATGTCAGGAAGACACATTTTAAAATAGGAATACTATTTATTTCATATTGTCCAATGATATATCTATAATGTAATACATATACTGAATATACATATATGCATTATTTATATTTATGCACTTGGGTAAAAGCTACTGGGAGAGTACAGCACTGTGACAGGCACACACGAATGATGTAAATGATTACAGCTCAGTAGATCAGAGAAACCCATTCTCACAGTGAGTATGTGCACACACACACACACACACACACACACAATAAGATGTCTGCTAAATGATTAAGAACAGTGCAATGGCATCATGAAACATAGCTGCCTGTGAGGACACACACACATACTGTACACACGCACACACTGAGGTACTAATTGCTGTAATGCATTGTGGGAATTAACACATAACTTTATTGTTTACTCCTTTACACCATTGTCCTGACACGTAGCAGGAAAAAAACGAACACGTGATGCCATACCAAGATCGCTGCTCATGCCGTACATCAGCAGAGAAGCGAAACTATTCAATCCCGATGGTCCGAGTGCCCATGTTGATATGACATTACACATCGGGGTTGAGGGCACCTTTCTAATTTAGTCAGAAATTCATATTTTAGCCGTCTCCCTGCTCAGCAAAGTCATGTGACCTTCCATGTGACCCCTATCAGCCCCTAATATTTTAGAGACGACCTTAATTATCATCAATCACGCCGGCGATGTGTTTACCAAACAGTTAGTGTCGGCTCATACAAACACGAACACGAAGAGGCTCAGCAGGATGCCTCAGGACTGCAGAGCCGAGAATGATGGCGTGGACAAGGACGACGTTTAGAGGACAGGTGAGGAGTGGGTGAGATGGGATTAAACATAGCAAAATAAAATGATAGTGAATGTCAAATCGTTCAGTCTAAAAAAGTGATCCCTAAACATAGCATAGGAAATAGGTACACGGAAAAAGCATGAGCATGAATACGGAGATGCATTAATGTCTAAACACGGATGACACTGGGTTCAAAGAGCATTAACCAACACCTGGATTCTGTAATACTACAGGGAAGTGTAGCCTGTATAAGTAAATTGAATAAAATAGTTAGATACTCCAAACTGCCCTTAATCATTGCTAATTCTTCTAAACATTATAATTTAAGGGAAAAAAAGGGACAATAGACAAAAAAAATCCAGCAAACAATTAATACATACAACAATGAACTCAATAAATTAATACAAATGAAATATAATACACTACATCTCAAGTAGGGTGGGATGCTAGCCAACATTTAATGCTCTTCATAGAGATGCTAGTCATCCAATGCTAATTGTAGCAAAGCCCCATTTTAGCCCACACACTCAAAAACCTGATTTCAACCATCGAGGAATGAAGCATTAAGTCATAACGTCAAAGCACCATGAAGATCAACGTGGACCGGGTAGCACGATCCCCGCGGCTCACTTAGAAAGCTAGACTAGAATGCCAAAGTGCGTTCCAAGTGCAATTTAGTACACTGCTTCATTAAGTTGTGTGCAGAATTAACTCTTGGCACAGAATGACCTCCTCCATATTTTAGACGCTGGCAAATAATGAGCGTGAAAGCCATAGTGATCGATTGCACCCAGATTTGCAGTGATTCATTTCATCATTTCAACTAGGACCATTCCTACAACGATATATTGTCAATATATTAGATTACACTACTGTAGATTCCAAGACTTCTTAGATTTATGAGGGTGAGGTAAATGATCCTCATTCTGGCTGTAGAATTTATTTTAATGAACTTTTAGAAATTGCAAAAAAAAAAAAATTCAACATAATCTTGCTTTTCAATAACCGTTGTCAGTCTGTCAAGAAGAAAATGTTAAAAAAAATGTTTTTACGCTGAGCTGCAAGCCACAAATGCACCTTCAGTTCTTCATCAAAAGTGAATCTTTGTCCTCGTAATCTGCTTTCCGGGGATCAAACAGGTGAAAGTCCAATAGAGTGAAATTTGGACTATAGGGAGGACGTTTTAACAGCCCAAAGAGTCGACAGTGTGTGCAGAAGTGTGCGGATGTGCATCGTCATGCGAGATCACAACGCCCTTGGATAGAAGTCCAATCTGAAGTTTAGGCTTCAGCTCTTCAATAAGCGTCTCACTGTAACGGGCACTGTCAATTGTTGAACTTTTTTTCCCCCCGATAATGTTCCAATACTTCTGGCCCTTGAGAATCCCAGAAAACTGTAAGAGGTGATGAATTTTCCAGCTGTTGGTTGACTTTTGAACTTTTTCTTGGTCGGCGATTAAGGATGTTTCCGTTCCGTACGCTGCCGTTTACTCTCAGGCTCATAGTGATGAAGCCGTGTCTCGTCACCAGTAATGATTCTCTTTAAGAAACTTTCACCTTCTGTATCGATTCCCACACACTTCTTTGCGACAAAACACTTTCCCCACACTGTGCACAGTCTTTATAAATAATTGCTGTATACCCTGGTATGGCGTCTATTTTTGCTCACATTGCATTTACAGTACAAATGAACTGACGTGAGATGTTCACACCTGAACGGCAGTGACTGAGGAGGCAGTAGCCTTGAGCGGAAAGCGACGAAAAGACAAAGCGGCCAACAGAAGTTTTAATATAACCAGAGTGCGGATAATTTTTGACTCGCCATCGTATTTCAACGTCTGCATAAACTACACACTGGCAATTTGCATAATCTGAATGGCGGAAAATCAACTTACAGTAAAGAAGCTTGTAACCTGACTCTGAATACTCTGAACGTTCCTAGTGTGAGTAATGAAATAGAATTTTTGGACTCACCAAAAAATTTGCTAATTTGCCTCTTCAACCAGCATTTATCGCCATTATATTATAAATAATAAATAGGTTTGTCAGCCCTTGGGGGCCCCCTACTGGCCTGGGGCCCAAAGCAGTTGCCAGCCTTGCCTGGTGACAAGCAGTGACTGCAGCCAAAAGTGATGATAATAAAGAAAGGAAGATTTTACTCAAAGCTTCAACTCAGTCTCACAATGTACCAAAGCAAACTCATATGGAATGTAATAAATGAGTTTCTCATATTCAGGAAATCTCTTAAAACTGCTGAGATACTGTACATTTTACAATAAAGTATCGTTCAATTTAAACATATGTGATGTGAAATCAACTTTAGCACCCATTAGGGTGTTGTGGCTGATTCATAAACCAGATAAAAATCCATATAAAAAAAAATAAATAAAATAAATTACAAACTACATAAAAAATAAATACACACAATATCTGAGGGTGACGTTAAACGTGTGGTAAAGAATTAATGCATACTGCTAACACGTTACCCGAACATAGACGTTTACTGAATACACACACGATACGCTGCACAAATAGCATTGATCTGTTCACCTGCTTTCTTATGAAATGTCACATTTAATAAAAAATAAATAATTTTGAAATATTTTTATTCCATTTTCAAACAAGATTGAAAATGGATAAGGACCCAGCTGCTCGATGGGATTTCCTCAAGCGGGGACGTGTTCCTGGATTTACAGCTCTGATGTCATCAGTGCACATTAATATTTAAAATGATTTCATGGACAACTTTTCAGAGTATCTGGGATGTTTATGAGCATAAATTCATTTAGCTTTAGCTTTATGTAGGGAAACGCCTAAGTTATCGTTTCTGCAGATAATTAGAGTGTCCTTTGTAGCCGTTAAGACTGGATCGAGCACCGAACCACGTGACTTTACATTGTCATTTAATAAACAAAAATCAGCAGCAACAAATATTCAGCTAGTCAGAATTTTCGCAATTTTAATCTCCTTTCTTCTTATCATAGATTCGTTCAGCTCTAGGCTAATCTAGGTCAGTGCCAAGGTAACGTTGCTCTGGCTAATTAGACTGTCCTCTGTAACCTTTAGGTTTGGATCGAGTTTGAATTGGATTCTCCGGCGCACACTGATGACATCTGATGGATGCTGATGATTGTTTAAAAGAAAAAAACGTGATCTAGAAACATGTCCCACTTGCAAAAAATACACACATACACACGCATGTCTTCGTTCAGTAAGCAGTAATAGACTAATGGCTTTTACTTTTTTATGAAGAGTAATAAGAAAATACCTCTGTTATTATATGTTAAACACATTTAGATGAGGTCGACATGTCGGTCAGTAGCACGTACATTCAAATGGAACTGTTTAAAAGGTTATTTTATCACGACATCCCTTCGAAAGCTCGCTTGGGACACCAGTATATTATCTTTATATCTTTATATACTTCTCACTATATAATTACTGTACATTTTTATTTACATATATGCATACAATGTTTATATGTATAAGGTGAATCTCACCACCCTTCTTATCCTTCAGCAACCTTTATGATATAGTCTGGTTGATCACCTGACCCGTCTTGAGGTCTTTTTTTAGAAAGGTGTGGGGTCTAAGCTACAATCTAATTGGCCGTTTAAAGCAAATGAAAAAGCCCTGATGAAACCTGTATATCAGATTAGACGAATCTGATTGGTCGGATGCTACCTGTTGTGGTAAAGCTAATATATAGTGTAGATATAACCTGGCCTTGTCAGCCAATTAAAACATGCATATTACGTTTTGTTTCTGGATTGGTAGCCTGACCATCTGCTGGTCGATGGCTTCTGAGGTTCAACCTGAACTTGGGGTCGTTTTGATTGGTCAGTAGATATGGTGACTGGTTCTATGCCCTTTTCCTATTGTCGATTATCACTTGGGCAATTTGCTCAATCCTTGTTTCCAGCCAAATCTGATTTGGTCAGTTCCTGTGTTGGAGCAGCTCTTTATTAAATTGCAGATGAACTGAATGATCTTGATTGGACCCAGATCCGATTGGCCAACTTACAAATAGTGTAAGATTTATCGAAAGAACAACTGATCTGTAAAGTGGATAGCCTCCAAGCAGATCGCCGGGTGATGCAGCGTAGCCCTGAAACCTGTACGCTAATCTGCTATTTGAAGTACTCGAGGCCAGCGACAAGCAGGAACTTCTCGAGAAAGAGCTCGGAGTCGAGCACCGCGATGTGAGCGGCTCGGCCGATTAGAGTGTTAGCGGTGTTGGGTAAGGCGTGGAACACGTTGTGACGGATCACGCGACACTGCGGAGCGTCCATCAGCGGCCTCAGGAGGTTGTTTATCATCTCTGTGTACACCGGACCTGATGGACGATACACACACAAACACACAAATTAAAATAAAAAGAGTGAGACAGGAAAATACAACGACAAAATTCAAAAGAAATGAATCCAGAGCTGTAATGAGACGACACGCCAGATGTGTATCCATCTGAACCCTGAGTTGGGCCCCAACAGCTGCATTTCAGGTAAAATAATATCATTAAAAGAACCAATATAAATAGAGGCAATTTTGACCTGCAGAATTAGAATGGAGCTCTGTCATTAGGATCGAATTAAAATGATGTCATTAGGATCAGATTAGGATCACAGAATTAGAGCCAATTTAAAAGGAGAGGAATTTAATTCAATTATAATGGCAATAAATGAGGGAGGAGGGATGATTTACATTCCTAAGACCCACACTATCAAAATGTCTCTGTCTCACGCTCTTTATCATTGTCTCACTTTCTGTCTGTTCTCTGTCTCACCTCCCACTCTCAGTCTGTCTCTTTAATTCACAGTATCAGCTCTAACTCCCCTTCCCCATTTCTCACAGTCTTACTCTCTCATTGTCTCACTCTCTCTTTATCTCATTCTCTGCCTCACTCTCTTTATCTCACTCTCATTGTCTCACTCTCTCTTTATCTCATTCTCTGCCTCACTGACTCTCTCTCTCATTGTCTCACTCTCTGTCATTGTCTCTATCTCTTTTTCTCATTATCTGCCTCACTCTCTTGTAGTCTAACTCCCCTTCTGTCTCATGGACTCACTCTCTCTTTCTCTCACTCCTAGTCTTAGTCTTTCTTTCTGTCTCACTCTTTCTTTCTCATCTTGTCTTACTCTCTCACTCTCTTTTTCTTTCATTATCCCCCCTTTGTCTTATTCTCTGTCTCACTCTCTGCATCTTCCCTTGTCCTCCCTCACCACATCCATAAACCTCCTCTTGGGCCTCCTTCTTCTCCTGCCTGGCAGCTCCATCTCTAACTTTCTCCTTTAACTTTCCCTTTCCTCTTTCTATCTGTATTTTTGTCTCACTTTCTCTCAGTTACATATTTGTGTCTATGCACCTGTAACACACTCTTTCTCAGTCTCATTACATGTATCTCAATCCCATGTGTACACTCGTCCTCACATCATGCAGGTGATGTGGATACACTCGATGGGAAATGTCTGGTAGAGAATCAGGCCGTGAACACACTCCTGGTGCACTCCTGGTGATTAACATTCTCATGATGTGTGATGTGACACACACACACACACACACACACACACACACACACATACACACATACTCACCTGTGGTCCTGTCCTTCAGAGCGCTTTTGCACAGCTCTATGCGGGCTGAGTGGAAAGGGACGTACCGATCCTGAGGTGACGCTACCAACACCACATTCTTAAAGAACTGCAGGCCTGGAACACACACACACACACACACTGCATCAGGATTTGAATCACACAGCAAACACTCAAAATTATTTCACTCAGAACTGTCCAAGTTTATTGTTAAATCCTACTTATCATTTTCCCAATAAATTATGATCATTATTATTATTATTATTATTATTATTACACAAGTGTTCCCTAGTTTCTTGTGCCAAATTGAACATTATATGTTTCACACCTGCTTTAAAAATAATCACCAAGTTTCAGTAAAATGTGTGTGTGTGTGTGTGTGTGTGCGTGTGTGTGTGTGTGTGTACCAGGTTTCTGGCTCAGTGTGTACAGGAAGGTCTGCCGGGGGTCCTGGTGGTCTCTGAAGGTGAGCTGAAGCAGCGATCCAGACTTCTTCAGCTTCTGCATCAGCCACAAACCTAAAAAAGTGATGTTGGTCATTTTTAAAGTTATTTGGTTGAGCGGAGGCAAAACATACACAGTGCATCAAACAATGTGAAGCAGATCGATTCTCTGACTCTTTAACATTCTTAAAAAAAAAAAACCCAGTACAGGCCTCATCCAAATGGTCGAGATGTCATTTTATGGTAAAAGTATCAAAACATTAAAAAAAAAAAAAAAAAAAACAGAAAAAAGTCACATAAAAGACTTTCTGAATGGTGGTGCAACAGCACAAATGTTTTCGTCTATTAGATGCACAATATTTTTCACACGGTTCCGAGAGTAAAAACTCACTTTGTCTCTATATAATCCCCTGCTACACTTATCCCAGTGTTTCATTAGTGCTTGGACACCATCAATATAGAAAGTTTTTTCAGTACGCCAGACCCATGCATTAAACTGCCAGTTTCACATCTGAAACGCTGGCCTCCCAGGAACTCCTTTAATGGCCCAAATATGTGGAAATGGCTTGGTGAGGTCAGGACTGTACAGGGGACGTGGCGATAACTCCCAGCCAAATTCCTGCAGTGTGCACGTGGTGTTGGTGAACGAGACAGACGTGGCTCTTCTGCAAGATGGAGACCAGTTATCTGCCGATTTTTAAGGATCAGCCGTTCCACTTGCTGAATGTTCACGGGAACGACTGAAGGGCTCCGGGATCGTCATTTACGGACGTACTGTACGACCTTTTTAGAAACGTTCAGCGGCTAAGAGTCTCATCACCGTACTGAGCTTGAAGTCTTCTGTAAATGTCAGTCGCTTTTATTCCTCCATTCACCAGAAATGTCATCAAAGGTCTCGGATTGACTTGAACGCCCCTTGCATTTAAAGACAAATAGTGATATCTAGTGTTGCTTGCTTCCCTAAAAATTTGAAGCTGCTAACTTCAGCCTTTTTGGAGAGATGATTTTATATTTTTTCCCCGAATATGGCCATCAATATCATAATCATTTAAAATAAAAAACAATTATATTTCTTTATGAGTGTTGATACTAAAATTGGTGGAAGGTTATAGAAGCATCTGACCTGTACAAATTGCTTAATGCTTAATGCTTAAATGGAAGCATTCTGGTTTTTGGTAAAAACTTAAAAAGCAAAGAATTTGTAGTGTCCGTAACCATGTCAAATTCATGTCGATATCTTAACAATTTAGCATTTTAGAATAATACACTTTTTCAGGTTTATGTCCTTTCATGTGAAATCCAAATCGGCCAAGTTTCATCCGAATGACAGTTAAGATCATTAAAAGATTATAGAAAAACTAACAGACACTATGGACATAAAAGGGCATGAAACTGTATTTAGCAAATGTGTTTCTATTTAATCTGTTAAAAATATAAATCTTGGATCGGGAGATAAGAAGCATTAAGTGTTATGAAAGATGGTGTTATAGGATCCTGTCTGAAAATTTGTGTGTATGTTGCAACCCATAGAACAAGTCGTTTCCTGTAAGTACGTATGGTTTGTGTGTGTGTGTGTGTGTGTGTGTGTGTGTGTGTGTACCTGTGCTAACCAGCGTGCTGCTGTTGAACAGTGTACCGAGGTGAGGGCCGGACAGCGACAGGAAGGTGTGCAGTTTGCTGAGGTAGCAGCGGAATCGAGGCCTCGTTAACACTGAGCGGATGATGACGTTACCCAGAGAGTGACCTATAAAACTGCACACACACGTTCCAAATTACGCTTCAGAGCAAACAATCAGATCAGTAATGAGTCACTGAACAGTGAGGCAAATTTTCAGACATTCAGACTTTTTTTTCTACACCACCGCGATGGTTCAGCATGAAGGAATCATGATGTGATGGAAGAGTACAGTAGACTTTCATTTAATTCAGCCTTAATTCACAGGGTTTAACAAAAATATAACATTAACTGTTTAGGATTTACAGCCATGGGACACGATCACGTTAATAAGGATCATTCGTTTTTTTATGCAATGACTTTGCTATACAACAATAAATATTTAGTATAATCTACAGTACTAATATTCCTGTATTCTTCAAAACCTGCTTGGCATAGCCAGTTTTTCATGAGGGTTTTCTTTTTTTTATTGTTGTTTACAGGCTACTGAAACATGTTAAAAACCAAATTTAATTCATGCACGTTAAAAAAACTAAACCCAGAAAGAAGGTGGGGAATCATTCTGATCGAACATTTCCTTCTTTAATAACTAACTAATGCTATTGGAAACAGCTGCTCCTTTGTTTGTTAGCCTGAATTATTACTTTAGGTGGCAACATGAAGCTTCTGAACGTTGGGTTATGTTTACTTATAGTCATCCCCATGCTTGGAAAATGAAAAATAAGCAAATCAAAATAGATTTAATAAATGGATCTAAATGGATCTAATGTAAAAAGTATAAAAATTAAACCTATTTGTAAAAAGACTTTACTATACATTTCTTGTTCTATATAAAATGTTGCTTCTTTTAAAAGAAAATCAATGTTAAAAAATCTGCCACCTACACAAGTTGGTAAATTGACACATAAAATAAGTAAAGCAAAGCTTAAAATAGGTTATATAATCCTATATTTGGTTGGTTTTAATCTTAATATTGTGATTTATTTATCTATATTTGAAATATTTTTATTCGTTATTATACACTGTATGTCCTATTTAGCAGTGATGTTTCATTTAAGTGATCCTAATTACAGTCTAGAAAGAGATTTATTATGTATTTTAATTGTGTATGACTTTTGAGAAAGTATTTCTTTAAAAATCATTCAAGTGGTGTACTGTACATAGTAATAATAATAATAATAATAATAATAATAATAATAATATAAAACTTCAGACATGATCTTATTTTTATGCAACACTACCACCTGATGGTTACACTGTAATAACACTAATGCTGTATGTGTTACGTGAAATAACAACAACAACAACAACAATAATAATAATGATAATAATAAAAAGAGGAAGAAAAAGAAGAAGAAGAAGCAACTTAATGACAATGTCTTTTTTCAAAAGCACCACACAGTGCATATACACACAACACATTTATTTTGTGTTTGTTTATGTCAAGCTTTAAACATGCATTTTCATTTTTCGGGATTTAATTTCTCCTTTTTTTTTATAAGATTTATACTTTATTAAGCCATTTGCTAAAACTAGCCGCTTGTCATGTAACATATACTCAGCAAAAAAAGAAACGCCCCTTTTTCAGGACTGTGTATTTCAACAATAATGTTGTAAAAATCCAAAT
>JAOVVA010000010.1:20200039-20213994 GCA_028565275.1 Leiocassis micropogon | reverse complement strand
ACATTTTGTGTGACAAACATGCAAAAGAATAAGAAATCAGGAAGGGGGCAAATAGTTTTTCACACCACTGTATACAGTATATTATAGAATATTTTGCGTAATTAGAAAGTGTAAATGTTATTTAGAGTCATACTGTATATGGGCAGGAAGTGACATCATATAACAGTGTTATGTAAGTCATAGGTATGTAAAACACACTTTGAGTATTTACAACATACATCTACATATCTAGCTAATGCATAGAGTCTTATCTAGACTCATATATGGACCATATATAGGATACATGCTATTGATCATTAGTGTTATACAGTATGATATGTTATATAACATGTTATAGTATACAGATGATACTATATATGTAGTATATAGATTTTTTAAATATTATATATTTTATTTTATTTGACCTGGTTTTCTCACAGGGCCAACCTGGACCCAGAGGATCTAACGGGATTCCAGGACCTCCTGGCCCACCCGGACCCCCTGGCCCACCCGTAAGGACTGCTATAGGAACACTTACTGTTCTAACCTCTTTTCTAACAGTATATACAGTATATAAAATACTGCAACATTTTTTCCCTTACCATTTTGCAGAACATCCATTTTCTATTTTAGTTTAAATCATATTATTGGCAGAATTAATGAAAGTAAAATACTGCTAATGCAGTGCGCTATGAACAAGAGAAGCAGTCCACTTTTTTCTATGCACTGTTAGCGCTTTAAGACTTGCTGAAATAGCAGGACTGTTCCTGAACACAGAGATAATAATGGTTTCTTTGTGAGGCAGAGTTGTACAGCATAATGTTTTATAACCTTTAACACAATTCAGTGTGCTGAATCAGGTGAGCACTGCAGACTGCTCAGCCCACTGGGGTTTAGCCTCTGTGTATCGCCCAATACACTGTCAGGACACAGAGTGGATATTTCAGGTTTTTTTTTTTAGGATAATAGGACAGATTGTAATGTTAAACAACCCTCTCCTTCCTTAAAAACACTCAGCCTATGTTAAACTGTTAAAACTTTAAACTGATTGATTTATTAGAAAAATTATTAATGTATAACAATAAAAAATTTTAAATAAGAACATGTGTGACCCAAAATGACTTAACAAGTCTGTTACAATGAGTTTACTGATTGGATAATTTGTGATTAAAAACTATTCTTTTTATTTGCTATAGTGGGATCCAAAAATCAGTCTTTGAATCTTAAATTTACATACTGAAACTTTAATATTACATGCTGTAAATTGAAACTTTACAGACTGCACCTTTAAAAAATAACAGATTGCACCTTTAAACCATACAGGCGAACCTTTAAACTTTACAGACCGCACCTTTAAACCTTACAGACCGCACCTTTAAACCATACAGACTGCATCTTTAAACCATACAGACTGCATCTTTAAACCATACAGACTGCATCTTTAAACCATACAGGCGAACCTTTAAACTTTACAGACTGCACCTTTAAACATACAGACTGCACAGTTAAACCATACTTACCGAACCTTAAAACCTTACAGACCGCACCTTTAAACGTTACAGACCGCAACTTTAAACAATACAGACAGCACCTTTAAATTATACAGACTCTACTTTTAAACTTTACAGACCGCACCTTTAAACCTTACAGATCACACCTTTAAACCTTACAGATCACACCTTTAAACCATACAGACTGCACCTTTAAACCATACAAACCGCACTTTTAAACTTTACTGACTGCACCTTTAAACCATACAGACTGCATCTTTAAATCATACTGACTGCACCTTTAAACTTTATAGACTGCACCTTTAAACATACAGACTGCATCTTTAAACCATACAGACTGCATCTTTAAACCATACAGGCGAACCTTTAAACTTTACAGACTGCACCTTTAAACATACAGACTGCACAGTTAAACCATACTTACCGAACCTTAAAACCTTACAGACCGCACCTTTAAACGTTACAGACCGCAACTTTAAACAATACAGACAGCACCTTTAAATTATACAGACTCTACTTTTAAACTTTACAGACCGCACCTTTAAACCTTACAGATCACACCTTTAAACCTTACAGATCACACCTTTAAACCATACAGACTGCACCTTTAAACCATACAAACCGCACTTTTAAACTTTACTGACTGCACCTTTAAACCATATAGACTGCATCTTTAAATCATACTGACTGCACCTTTAAACTTTATAGACTGCACCTTTAAACATACAGACTGCACAGTTAAACCATATTACCGAACCTTAAAACCTTACAGACCGCACCTTTAAACTTTACAGACTGCACCTTTACAGTAAACCATTCTGACAGCACCTTTAAACTTATATACACTGTATATGCAGTTATTTATGTGTGTAATCTGGTAATCTGCACTGCTGAAACTGTATTGTGTTTGTAGGGGACCGGTGGGAATCCAGAAGGAAGCGGGGAGACTGTGAGTGCTTTCGGTTTTTCATCACCAGCACATCCTTCACATTTTCTATTCCTTCTAAATTTTGTTGCTCAGTTTCATTCTGAGGGCAGCTGTAGTTGTACAGTAACCTTTAAAGATCCCCGTCTCATCAGACGCCATTTTACCGTAAAAGGAATCATCATGATTCAGTCCTTCAGTGTTCTTAACTTTAGGTACAAGTAGCCAAACTATTACAAAAAGGGATTTACAGGAGGTCTTGTAATAGCACTGGTTTCTTTGGGTAGCAAGGGTTTTTGACAGCTTGAGGTTCTTTGGATGGCTAGGGGTGTTTGAATGGCTAAGGGTTATTTGGGTATCTAGGGGATTTTTAGGATAACTAAGGCTTTTTTGGATTGCTTGGAGTTTGTCCTAAAAACGTTTTACATGCATGTTTTTTTCTGATTTCATTTAATAAATAAAAAAAACAGGGCAAAGTGAAATTAACTCCATGTACATCACCTGTAGAGATCTGTGCCGTGATTTCCTTCATGACTCTAGAATCTGCACTCCTCCGGTGTGACTTTGGGATGGACTCACATACCCAGACAGCAGACGGTTCTGATCCGGATCTGCTTGTTCCACCAGCACATTCTGACAATCAGCTCCATTTATCAGATTTAGCCCAGATCCAGTGCAGGATCAGATTAAATGTTTCCAAAATAGCTGCAGCATGCAGTTGTTATTGGAGTAAACAAACATGGGTAGAATGATTGCTAGCTCAGTACTTGATTAACCAAAGTAATGAAATAAGGCATTGATGCACATGTAACTAATCATTATAGTAGCCAGTGGTATCGTGTTTAACACGGATATCTGACTAGTGGAACACGGTTACTTAGTGAAATCTTAATAGCCCAGTGATGGTCAAAACCTGAGATATTTAAAAAGGAGTTAGCATCCTCAGGAGGGCACTAACATGCTGCTTAGCTAGTGAACTTCCTTTCAGGTGAAACACAGCAATGATTGATAAATACGTAGTTAGTTAAAGATTTGATCTGATGTTGTCCTGTACACTCCGATTTATGGTGTGTGTGTGTGTTTCCTCAGTGTCAGACTGTATGCCCGACCGGACCTCAGGGTCTCCCAGGCCTGCCAGGAATCAAGGTACTACTTTTAGAGCAATAACTTATTGCAGACAAAAAACAATTAAGCATGTGACAAACTCATGTGACAAGCAGGGGATGATGGGTAGTAGAGTCTTGGACTACCATGACAGCCAGTTTGAAGTGATTTTATTGTCTCTGCTCAGGGACACAGGGGTCTCCCGGGAGCGGATGGACTTCCAGGTATTGCCGGTGAAAAGGTAAGACATGATGTCTCGCACACCGGAGCAGACATATACTCAGTTATAATTCTATTATTCTGATGTGTAAGCGTCACATGTTTGATTGACAGGGTGATCGGGGATCAGTAGGAGAACCCGGTCCTCCAGGACGTCCAGGAGAAGATGTAAGAAGTTTTTTCAGTTGTTTTTATGCTTACATATATGCACTCAACAGCCACTTCATTAGGTACTCCTTACATTAGGACTAGGTTGGACCACTATTGGCTTTCAGAACTCCCTCGATTCTTCATTGCATAGATTCCACAAGGTTTTGGGAACATATTTCGGTCCATATTGACATCTTAGCATCACACAGTTGGTGCAGATTTGTCGACTGCACATCCATGATGCGAATGTACTGTTCCACCACATCGTAAAGATGCTCTATTGGTTTGAGATCTGGTGACTGTGGAAGCACATAATCCTGTGCTCCTAAAAGGATGGACATGGCCAGGAACAATAGTCAGGTCCATATTGACATCTTAGTACCAATTGAGGCTGTGGGATTTAACCAAGCTCAATTGGTACTAAGGGGTCCAAAGTGTGGCAAAAAACAGTATGTCCCCCACACCATTCCACCACCAGTCTGAACTGTTCATTCAAATCAGGATGGATCCATACTTTTATGTTGTTTACACCAAATTCTAATCTGACCATCCGAATGTCACAGCAGAAATCAAGACTCATCAGACCAGACAACATATGTCCAATCTTCTTTTGTCCAACATTGGCCATGTGAATTGTAACATCAGTTTCCTGTTCTTAGCTGACAGGAGCGACATCCAGTGTGGTCTTCTGCTGCTGTAGCCCATCTGCTTCAAGGTTCAAACTGTTGTGCATTCAGAGATGCTCTTTGGTATACCTCGGTGTAACCAGATGTTACTTGAGTTACTGTTTCCTTTCTATCAGCTCTAACCAGTCTGGCCGTTCTCCTCTGACCTCTGGCGTCAACAAGGCTTTTTCACCCAGAGAACTGCCCTCAATGGGTATTTTCTTTTGTTCCCACCATTCTCTGTAATCCCTAGAAATGGCTGTGTGTGAAACGCACAGTAGACCAGCAGTTTCAGAAACACTCAGACCAGCACGTCTGGCACCAACAACCATGCCACGTTCAAAATCATGAAAATCACCAACTAATTTCCTCAACCAATCTGATGCTTGGTTTAAACTTCAGCAGATCGTCTTGACCGTGTCTACAAACCTAAATGCCTTGTGTTGCTGCTATGTGATTGGATGATTATCTATTTGTGTTAGCAGCTTAACAGGTCAACCTAATGAAGTGGCCAGTGACTGTATATCCTAGAGCAGGATTAACCTGAGTCTTTTAATGCCTTTATTTTGTAATCTCTCTAATCCTTTAACTCTTGTGTCTCAGGGTCAGAGAGGGCCGATCGGATACCCTGGAGAACACGGTGATAAAGGAGATCGGGTAAGGAGGACTCCATTAGTGCATTAAGTGCTTAAAACTTGGAAATCGCTAAGGACCACCTGATACAATATTATACTGATACCTACAGTAGGTATTGATTCGATTTGGGTTGCGATTCTGCTAGTATTGTGATTTTATAAATTGATTTATTATTATTATTATTATTATTATTATTATTATAATTTTGTTACAATTCTAAACAAACTTATATAATTTGCTTCTACCGCACAGGATGCTTTGTTGCCTGTGTCTGAATACATCTAAATAGTTCAAAGTGCACCACCTGTAGGATTACACAGGAACTGCAACATTGTATCACCTTAAATACAAACAAATCTAAATCAAAAAGTCATTGTTAGAGTTAGTGTCGTTATACATGAAGTAGCACAAAAATCTGATACATAACTGATATTTATTGAAGATGCTGGTGTGGGGTTTGATAAGAATATGTTTATAATTAAGGGAACTATTTTATTGAGAGTTGTCTAAATTAATACATTCATAAATTAATAAATGAATACATAATCTCTTGCAAAATTAATTTGTAATAGACTGTTAGTAAAAAATAATTGTATTATTTATGATATATTATAAATGTTGCAATATTTTTTTTGTTTTAAATTCTATTCAATTCTATTAAATTCTATTATTTTTATATTATGTTGTTTTACTTTATTCTTTTAATATTTCTAACAGTCTATTCTCTTCTTTTTTTTATCTATAATATAATCTTATTGATTTCTATTTTCCATTATTCTATCCAGTTTAAAGTCTGACTTTAAAGCAGGCAGCATTTAGCTAGCTGCCACTGGATTCCCAACCTGCTCCACTTTGTTTAGATTTTAATGCCAAGACTGACTTTTTGTTTTCTTTCTGCTCTCCCGTCTTTACAGGGTCCCCCAGGTTTTAACGGCATTCCCGGACCTACAGGACCTCCTGGATCTCCGGTAAACACATCCACCTTTTTGTTGAATAAACCAATTTTCTATGAGCTGATCTACAGGGGTAGCCTCTAGGACTAGGGTCTTATCTCATATTAATGAAGACGATGCATACCTCTCATACTGTACAGTAGGTGTCCTCTGCATACAGATATCGTGAAAATGTCTCAGTTTGCTATTAAATATGTTTAGTATGTGAGAGCTGAAGCATGACATTAACCAAGGAGAGGTCAGACTAGCCTTGCTGAACCATGTTATTTATAAATAATACATGGTGGTGGATAAGGTCCATAAGTTTTGGAACAAAATTACACCACCACCACGCTGAATTTGAAATGAAGCACTCATAATGTAAGTCTTCCAGCTCTAACTCAAGGGTTTGGACAAAAGTGTGGCATTACCCATTCAGAAAATAAAGCCATTACAATACACACACACACACACACACACACACATAAAAGCTGTGGAGATGGTTCACCTGAACTTTCAACATGAGGAGTCTATAATTGTGAAAGAGGTCATCATAAGGATGAAAACAAAAAATAATGAACCCATCAGAGAATCCTGAGCCCTTTATACTGTATGTTTATTTAAAAAAATCAGCAAAACAAATACTGGCTAAAATGCTCTGAGCATTAAGGGGTGTGTGTGTGTGTGTGTGTGTGTGTGTGTGTGTGTGTGTGTGTGTGTGTGTGTGTGTGTGTGTGTGATAGGGTGTCGAAGGTATCCGAGGGCGCGATGGACCTCAGGGGCCTAAAGGTGATGAGGTAAGCTCTATTCTGGGAAATATTTGAAACTTTGTATATGACTGTGTGTATTATATTTATCAGTGTGACAAAATAAATCTTTTCTAAAATTGAGTAATATATGGCAAAAAAAAAAATGCACTGAATCAGACTTAAGCCACTTGTACTGGAACATAACATTGGCTAATTTATGAAAATCCATTTTATTTCAAATTCTAATTTCAATTTATACTTTATATTTTGCATTGTTATGTCACAACTGATATGATATGAAGATCAGCATGTGAGTTTAAAGCTTAAAAATGTTCAATTCTTCTTAATATGATTTACATTTACAAATGTATTTGTTTACTTGATTAAAATGATATATAAATAGGTAACTTATACCTTATATTATGCAAATAATAATCTGATTAAAAATCTTGATAATTGCTATGAATCAAAATGATCAAAATAATATTAATAATCTTGAGAGATGCAACAAGAAAATTATTAGGTAATAAAAGATTATTCAAATTAAAAAATGTTTGCCAGTTTTATTTGCAGAAATCTAAATAACAATAATATTATGCAAATAAATATAGTTGCAAGCACCGATGACCGGGCCCAAGCACCCTGCGCCACCTGTCCGGGTGCACCATAAAAACAGTGGGCACATGGATTAAAGGGGATGTACCAATACTACTGTATATGACACAATTTTATGTTTAGACCTCCAAAAAGCCCCAGATGCTGAACAAAAAGAGCATCACACTATGATGTTACTCATTGTGATGTCACTCAATATAATGTCCCACGAAAAGTATCCTCAATGTCTTATGATCACATACTATACGGCCGGTTTGGTGGTGATCGTATAAATTCTGTAGGAGGAGTACTGTATATCAAAAGCCATCGGGTGCATTTTGCAAAATAACTGTTGAGTTGAGCCCAGGACATGCAATGCAAAAGTTTTTTTGGCAATTTAAATTTTTATTTGACGAAGTATTTTGGTACATGTTGCTATGGGCAACTAGCACTGGGTTGGTACCTCTTCCCCATCACATCATCCTGGCATTTACTAGTTTCTACTAATACCATGACACGGAGTCAGTTATTCCTTAATTTAGATGATGATAATTATTATATATTATGCAGAATAATTGATTCCTCAGTCATGGGTGTTATTGGTGTAACTGGTGTATCTGGGTTGTGTTACAGGGTGCAGCAGGTTCTCAAGGTCCTACAGGTGCCACCGGTCCTAAAGGAGAGACTGTGAGTAAATCATCATCATCATTAAACTAATATTAATACACACAGCAACGAGTCCTAGATGATGATGATGATGATGATGATGATGGTGATGTATGATCTATGTCGTGTATATGTGTGTGTGTGTGTGTGTGTGTGTGTGTGTGTGTGTGTCTTGTAGGGTGACCCAGGCAGAAATGGACAGGATGGAGAACCGGGTCTCAATGGAGAAAAGGTGAGTCACAACGACATCACCATGATTTTATTAATATAAATATTATAATTTTCCTCAATGTGTGTGTGTGTGTGTGTGTGTGTGTAAAACAGGGAGAACCTGGACTGCCTGGAGCTAGTGGACTCAGAGGCATTGTAGGAATTCCAGTAAGTGCATTAAAGCATTTGTGTGTGTGTGTGTGTGTGTGTGTGTGTGTGTGTGTGTCTGTGCTAAAATATCTATTTTTCTCCAACTGTACAGGGTTTACCAGGAAAGCAGGGGATTGTGGGGCCAGTGGGTCAGAAGGTAAGGATCACATGGGGGTCGTGCTGGTATTGGAAAATAATAATGGGGTTCCAGATCTCTTTTGAATTATTGTGAAACTGATGGTCTACAAAATGTGCTGTGATATACTGTGTGCGTGTGTGTGTGTGTGTGTGTGTGTGTGTGTGTGTGTGTGTTACAGGGTGAGATTGGAATTGAAGGTCCAATAGGTCCTATTGGTCTTCCTGGTAAACCAGTAAGTTCAGTTTGGTTTATATACTGAGTAATGGCATGCAATATGGAATAATAGCATGTGTATGGATGGATGGATGAATAAATAGATGGATGAATGAATGGATTGATAAATGGATGGATGGATGAATGATGGGTGGATGGATGGATAAGTGAATGGCTAGATGGATGGACAATTAGATGAATGGACAAATGTGTGACTGGATAAGTGAATGTGATAGATTTATAAATGGATGACTAGGTGGATAACATGGATGGATGGATTGATAGATGGCTACGTGGATAAAATGGGTGGATGGATGGATGAATAGATGGGTGGATGGATGAATGGATGGCTAGGTGGATAAGATGGATGGATGGATGGATGGATGGCTAGGTAGATAAATTGGTTGGATGGATGGATAGATAAGATGGATGGATGGATCCATCCACCTAGCAGATAAGATGGATGCGTGGATGGATGGATGGATGAATGGATGATCTGGTGGATGGATGAATTAATAATTGGATGAGTGGATGGATGAATTGATGTGATGGATGGATGATGGATGAATGAATGGATAAATGGATGGATGAATAAATGGGATGAAGCAAGGATAAATGGATGAATAGATGGATGGATAGATAATTGTTCATATAGATAGATGATTGTATGGTTAAACCATGGATGAATAAGGGGGATTATGCAAGGATAAATGGGTGGATGGATGGATGAATGGATAAAAAAAAACAATTAGATCAATGGATGAATGAGTGCTTGGAGGAATGTGACAGCTGGATGGATGGATAGACGGTTAGATGGACGTGATGGTGGATGAATAGATGGGTGTGATGGATGGATAAATTGATGAATGATGTGACAGATGGATGCATAAATAACTGGATGGATGGAGGTGACGGGTGGATGGACGTGATGAATGGACAGTGACAGTGTTGGTGTAGTAACCGAGGTGCTGTTGCTGTTTCAGGGAGAACAGGGAGTTTCTGGAGATGACGGGCTGCCGGGAGCTAAAGGATCCACGGTGTGTACACACCTCCAACACATTACACACTGACACCACCATCAGAGCAGCTTCATGAAGCGGATCTAATAAAATAGAATAGAATTAATGCTGTAGTGTTAGTGTGAAGATAAACTGGATAGGCGTCAGTCTCAGTGTGCAGTGTGAAGACCTGATTACATTCAACTTTCTTTATTAACTCATTATCACGAATATTAAAGAGGATCTGAGAGAAACGCCGCTCTGACTCTGTGTTAATTAATGACGCGAGTGTTTTAATCCGCAGGGGGAACCAGGAAAGCCGGGTGCGATCGGGCCGACGGGTCTTCAGGGAGACCCGGTGAGTCAACTTCACAAAGCGTTTGAACGTGTGTCACGATGTCTGTGTGTGTGTGTGTGTGTGTGTGTGTGTGTGTTTAACAGAGTGTGTGACAGGCACAGTGTAAGGGGTAAGACATTTACAGACAGGTGCTGAAATGGTTTTGTCTTTCACAGGGAGAGAAAGGAGACCGTGGGGTCATGGGTCCTCATGGGATCAAAGGTCACAAAGGTCACAAAGGAGATCAGGTGAGGAAGCACTGATGCATGTGATACTGAGATAGATAGATATGTTTATTGAAGTCTTCTTGCATTGTATGGTGTGTGTGTGTGTGTGTGTGTGTAATTACAGGGTGCTGTAGGACCAGTTGGTCAAAAAGGAAGTGAGGTAAGTGCTGCAGTACAGACACTACACATACATTCTTTTACAAATATAGTCTCAATGGACATATAACACAAATTATTATTATTATTATTATTATTATTACCCCACAGGGAGCTCCAGGTATCCCGGGCAGTACAGGAGGTAAAGGTGACCAGGTGTGGTGTTTCTGTTTACCGCATGTTACTGAGTGTCATAATTATTCACTACTCTATACACTTCACTTTGAGTTTTCAATTAATATACTTTTTTTTTTTTTTTGCATTTATAGGGTCCTCCAGGCATTCCTGGAATCAAGGGAGATGTGAGTGCACACACACACATGCCCACACACACACACACACACACACACACACACACACATACACACACACACACACACACACACACACACACACACAGTTATTTTAAGTACGAGGATCTTAGAAACAAACTTACAGAAAATGGACAAGCAGATTATAGACAATATGACAGAGATACAGACAGAGGAAAATCGAAAGATGGACAGAAAGACAGACAGATAGACAGATAGAAACAGACAGACAGACAGAGAGAAAGATGTACAGATGACAAACAGATGTGTGGACAGAGAAAATGATACAGGGACAAAGTCTTAGATAAAAAGAGATGTGCAGATGACAAGTAGACAGACAGACAGGTGCATTCACAGACAGACAAAGAAGTAGACAGAGACGGACAGACGGAAAACTAGACAAAGGGACAGACAGATGGTAGACGGAGAAGCAGGTAGAGGCAGACAGATAGACAGACAAATAAGTAGTAGACAGAGGTAGATAGACAGAAATCCAAATAGACAGAAAGATGGACAAGTAGACAGGGACTCAGACAGAGAGAAAAAAAGAGAGAGAGAGAGAGACAGTAAATACACAATGTACAGGAAGTAATAAATATAAATTAAATTATGAATTAAGTAATTTGAAAGGTGCAGTGTGTAACACTTGTGTAACACTGCTGTTATTGATGATGATGATGATGATGATGATGATGATAAGCCGTAAAGTGTGACTGGTGAACTCTTCATCCCCTGAACCGAGTAAAGGGAACAAGTGAACACTGATCTGATTTAATCCCAGCTGCAGTTCAGCACACAGGCAGCAGGGGGCTCTAAACATTACAGATTGCACCTTTAATATCATTATTGTATATCACTGTTATTAATAAAGATTATAAGTTATTTTTATAAGTGTATATAAATTATAAAAGTTATTTTTTGTAAGAATAATTTAATAAAACCTTTTTTATTTTTAAGATGTTAGCATTGATATTAATGCAATTTTCATTAGGATTCAAGGATTATTATTTTTTAACCTAAACTGAAAAGAAATGAAAAGAAATTAAAGTTAATAAAATGATATCAAAGTTAAATGGTATAAAAAACTAGTATCACCTAAATGAAAGTGCTAAACTCTAAAATCTTGTGCAGCGAGGAGAGAAAGGACAGAGAGGAGCGACCGGTGCTGAAGGTCGTCCAGGACAACCAGGACACGAGGGACTCATGGGACCTCAGGGACCCCCAGGCCTGGAGGGGGACAGAGGAATACAGGGATCACCGGGACCTCGAGGACTTCCTGTATGCTCACACTTTACTTACACCAGGGAAATTCTGGGTCATTTTATTTTTAAAAAATGTTAAAAAACAAATAAAAAACTTACTGTTAGGTGAAGGCGCATCATCAAATATGTTTACTTTTAATAAGAATATTGTCTTTTTTAATGAAATAATAATGTTATTTTTTATACATTTATTTTTTGTTTGTTTTTATATTAATTTAGCAATTTTTATATTTGTTTGTTTTAGTTTTTTTAATTTATGCATTAATGTCTTTCTTTCTTTCTTTCAGTGGTTAGTTTGTTTTATACTCAATGTTGTTAAATGAATTATAGAATTAAAAATCTATACCATTTCTTATATATAAAAACTAAAGCATTAACTACATTTTAAAATTACATTTTATATACGTGTACATTTTAATATGAATATTAAAAATAGTTTTAATAATTAAATATAACAACAATATTTATTAATTAAATAATTAACAAATTGCATTTCTAAAATTTGTATAAACAGAATATTCACAGAAACTGTATTTAAATAAATCACATTAGGTTAAGTATAATTAATATGCGAATTTCATCACAAGTAATTTTATTTTAGATCTGTATAAACTCTGAGGTCTGAGAATCTTATATTTTATATCTTAGTCTTGTCTGTTCTCCTCAGGGTCCTAAACTGAACGATGAGAAGATTCGTCAGATCTGTTCCGCTGTTGTTGAAGGTGAATTATTTTTATTATTTAATACATTAATATTTAACATCTTAATGAGTGAAGAGTTCAGTTTAATTCTTTACTACTACAGAATAAGAAGAGATGAATTTTTTTATTGTTTATTTTTTCTTACAGAACATCTGGATGCTTATAAGAAAGAGCTGGCGAAGAAGCCTTCACCCCTCGGTGCCCCGGGTACCCCTGGGCCTGCGGGTCCACCCGGACCACCCGGACCTGCTGGGGCTGCTGGAGCCTCTGGAGGCATGGGACCTCCGGGCCCTCAGGGGCCTCCAGGGTTCTATGGCTTACCCGGGAAACAAGGACCCAAAGGTACCGCTTCACTCAGTTGGAAAAAGTTGAACTTCAAATTATCACTCTCATGTTACATAAAGAAAAACACAAACACAGTGTTAGTGTAATGTGTGTGTGTGTGTGTGTGTGTGTGTGTGTGTGCTTGATAGGTGACTTTGGGCCAAAAGGAGACAAAGGAGATAATGGTGTTGGAGTTCAAGGGGCTCCTGGAGAGCCAGGTGTTCAAGGTAAAATTATACATCATTAGAAAATAAATATTAAATGAGTAAACACGACGAAAAAAGCCACGCCCATCAACTATATACACAACTAGTGGAATTTACCTTCATAATCGTGAATATTTAATTAGACAGAAATTAAGCACATGCCTCAAAGTTCAGGGCGAGTCTTCAGTAATAACAAGAAAACTGTAAATGGGGGAAAAACAACAAATAATTGAAATATATATAAATAATGAAAACATAAATACAACACTTAGGAATTGGCCAGGTAACAACAATAGAGAGAAAGAGAGAGAGAGAGACAGGAAAAACTAAACAGAAATAAGACAAAGACAATTAGTTAAACACAAAAATCAGACAAAGAGGTAAACAGAGAGAAAGACAGAAATACAGAGAGAGAGAGAGACAAAGGGAATGACAGAGACACAGAGTTAGCCAGAGAGAAAAACAAAGACAAATGGACAGAGAGACAGACAGAGTTAGACAGAGAGACAGACAGAGACAAATGGACAGAGAGACAGACAGAGTTAGACAGAGAGACAGACAGAGACAAATGGACAGAGAGACAGACAGAGT
>JAOVVA010000010.1:20181701-20192255 GCA_028565275.1 Leiocassis micropogon | reverse complement strand
TATTTACACATTAAGTTTACTGAAAGTAAAAACAGTTGAAAGTCAGAGGACGTTTCTTTTTTTGCTGAGTATATTTGGACTAATGGAGGAAACTAAAGTACCTCGAGGAAACCCACCAAGCACTGGAGGAACATGTAAACTCCACATTCACACAGCGCTACAGAGGCGAGAATCAAAACCCTAACCCTTAAAGTGTAAGGCAACAATTCTAAGAGATACTCACTTGCTTCTATTTTTGACAAACATGGTAGAATTAATTCTCATTCTGACAGCACAGGTCTCTAATCTTGTACCTTGCAATCATTATTGTTACAATTACAGTTATGACAAAAAAGAAGTAGCTAACAAAACACCATCAAAATTGGTTTAGTAATTACCTGTAAGGTAATCTGGTAATATTGTTAATTATCATTAGTTACCTAGTTAGCACTATAGTTTAGTTTTATCTAGCATTAGAAAACAGCTGTCACTTTTGGGGACCTCAATCCTAGTCAAGAAACATGTAGCAGCTGCATGTAAAAACAATCATGGAGCTAAATACATGTTTCCAACTTGTAACATCTAGTTTACAAAATGAAACGGTTGTACAGATGCCTGGAGGATAAAACTGAAACTAGTTTGTTTGTTTCCCTGGTTTAACCTGAGCTACCTACTGTAAACTATGAACTTGCTTATATAGGGCTGGCTCAAGTATATGTTTATATCTGTCTGATTTCACTCCATCAGTCTTACCTTGTAGTTCTTTAGCAAGTTCCTCTTGAATTAACCTGCGTATTGATTCCAAAGATGGAGTTTCTCCCTGAACAAAGATCAAAGTCACATCAGTCTCACCTTTGCTAATCCATTAGACATCCACTGTGCTAAACATCTCACCCTCTGGCCTGGAAGACCAGGCTGGCCAGGAGGTCCTTGGGGTCCAGAGGGCCCCATGTCTCCTGGAGGTCCTGACATTCCCATCATGCCCGTGTGTCCCTTTCTGCCTGGAGGTCCTGAGATTCCAGGCATTCCTGGTTCTCCAGTGGGGCCTTTGTCACCTTTTATGCCATTGTCACCCTACAGTAGAGAAAGGCTTTAAAAGTCTGCTTTAAATCCGGGGTTCAAATCATTGTCTCTTCAGTTCGGACATTTGAAATGAATGCTTGCTCGTGTCTAGACCAGTGATCACGAAACCTGTGACAGAACTCTCACAAATTGTACCTAAACTAAATGACATCATCTTATACTGTATGTTTGCTTAAAGGCTGTGATTACTGTACGCATTAAAAATAGCCGGTTCTTGGCTGCATTAATGACAAAATGAACTAGACTTTCTAATGAAGTGTGAAGGCAAGTCTTGCAAGTGTATTACATTCAATCGTTCCAAACAAAACTCTTAAAATAACTTTTAAGAATGTTTCTTTGGTCTAACATCAATGAACTTTTCCAGAACTTTCTCCAGAATTTTCAGCATTGAACTGGCTCGGCTTTCTGTTCTCACCTTCTCCCCCTTGATGCCTCTTTCTCCCTGTTTGCCCGGGATGCCCTGAAAAACACCCACAGTCATTCCTCTCTCAAATAACAACAACAACCCCAAAAACGTCACATGACGGAACTGCTGTGAATGAGGACTCTACCTGTTTGCCCTCCGGGCCGATGGGACCAGGTGGACCCTGAATGGAAAGAGGACGGTTTAGAGACTGTTCACTTCAGAATGAAAAGAGCAACAGCACATTTATTTTATGGTAGGTACAAAAAGCAAAAGTACAAGCAAACAAATAGTAAATAAATTTATAAAAATAAGTAAGCAACCAAATAAATAAACACATAAAATATAAAAAACAACAAACAAACGAACAAACAACAAACACATAATAAATAAATAAACAACCACATACATATTACATTAGTAACAACTAGTAAATGTATAGTAAACAAACAAATGAACAACAAACAAATAAATAAATACATACAGTACATTCAGAATAAAATATTTCTGGATGTTGTTTAAGTTTATTTCTCTAATAAACCTGAAAACCTAATAAATTTTTTTTTGTTATAATAATACTACAGATATATATATATATATATACAGTATCTATATATATATACTGTATAAACATTTCAGGGTCATTTTAGAATCCTGAGAATAGCAAATAAATACATTTCATGGTAATGTCAGTGAGATTTCAGAGAAGCCGGGGCTCTGTTCCCATTAAAACTGTTTATATTCATAACAAAAAATAATAAACTGGCAAATGTTGCTTCAGATTTTATATCCAGTATTTTAAAATCTACAGAGGAGTTTAATGAAACGAGAATCTTTTACTCATCAGTGACCAGAACAGCAGATTCTCTTTTTCACTTACCGACGGCCCTTTCAGACCTGCGAATCCGGGCAATCCTGGGTTCCCTGTGTCTCCCTTCCCTCCTGGAGCACCCTGATTTACACAAACACAGAATTTATACTGGCATCTGTGTGCTTTTAACATTTCCATACAGCACACATGATTAAGAAAGACTGACAGAGATTAGCACAGATTAATATATATTCAACCCTGAACACCGTCACACACCGATCAGACTGAGAGGAGAAGAACAGGAGCGGAAGACTGTGTGCTGGGAAAGCGCTCCACAATATACCATAATAACTTAAGATTTATAATACTAATACTGTACAAATTCCATAGCTGATTTAGATAGAAAATATGTTTCCTGTATAAATCCTAATGAAATAGGATTATTATTGTACCTTCTAATCTTAATTACTAGACAATTATTTAAAAAAAAAGGCTAGCTAAGAAAACCAATTTTATACATTTTAAAATTAATTATTAATTATTAGAGTAATTATATTTAATTACTTAAAAATCCCAATAATTAAGAAAGCATGACCACTAGCTTTTTCTGACTATGTGCATTTGTTCATATGGCTGTTATTTAAAATGGCAGCTAAGGTGACCACATGGTGTGTATACTGTAGACTCACCGGTGTCCCAGATGGTCCAGATTTTCCTGGTGGTCCAGGTTCTCCAGGTTTACCCTAAAGACACAGCGTAAAGAAATAGTCGAGCCTTAATCCTGTACTCAGATTTCGAACACATTCTAGAACTTTATTATAAAGTGATATTTAAGGTTCTCACTGGTTGTCCACTTGGTCCTCGGTGACCTTCAGGCCCAGGAGGTCCCATGATTCCCTTCACAATACAGAAATACAATATTTAGTTTGGGACTATTTATAATTACCCGTGTGCAAGCTGTTACTATAGAAACCGTAACATAGCACGTTAATACGCTACTGTCAGGACTAATGTTATAAAGTATACAACATTGTTTGCAGGATAACGATTAAACTCACATCTTTTCCAGGTGGACCGTCTCGTCCTGATGGACCCTGTTTCCCTTCTTCACCCTGAAAAAAACAAAACAAAAAAAAACAGAAAGTGAGTGCTGTTGTACTGCATCTGGCTGTGTTTTTCCCCTGATGGAACGCATTGAACCGTGCACAGCTCGATAAAACACACTTTTCCATTCCTTCACCACTCCACGATGTTAAGAGTACATTACTAACCTTTGACCCTGGCTCCCCAGGCTCTCCTTGGTGACCCTTATAGCCCTGAACAAGAAGAGAAAGTGTGAAAAATAATCAATATATTTTTTTGGTTCTAATGCACAGAGAGTGGGATGGATGAGTTTCTCACAGGAAGGCCTCGGAGTCCATCTCTTCCTGGTGGTCCGGGTTCTCCCTGTTTACCCTGAGGGGCAGATTTCATAGATTTAAATCAATTTAAACCTCAAATAAGTGCTGGATTTGTGTTCTTTTACTGTAAAACGTGATCTCGTAACAAGTGAAAGAATCTTGAACCGAGTCAAGTTCATCTAAAATTCCTTAATATAACATTACAACAAACCAAATATAAGGTTATTAAGGCTATTTCTAGACGAAGTTTATAAATGTGTTTAAATGTAAACTTCTTGTTCTACTGGCAGATCATTTTGCCAGGTTTTAAGCATTTATTCCTTAAAACAATTATAAATTCTAGTTGCCAATAAAACAAGGCATGTACTGTACATTTAAACACATTTATAAACTTTGTCTAGAACCTGACTTAATAACCTTTTATTTGGTTTGTTGTAAACTTATTTTAAGAAATTTTAGATAAATTTGACTTGTTTCACGATACACTTTAAAATATCGCTGTTCATCATCATTCAGTACAACACTGTAATACTATACACATCTTTTTTTTTTTATCAATCTTACCGGCTCGCCCACTTCCCCTGGTCGTCCATCTTTTCCAGGCTTACCCATGATTCCCTTTGCAAAAAGAAAAAAGAACTATGTAAAGCAAATGTTATTAACTTCTTGGTTTCATTCAAATGGCATTCGGTTGCACTTTTTAGCTCTACCTATTGTATAGGTGTTTGAGTTTTTATTTTGGTAATAAATGAATAAAAATGTATATACAAAACTTTTTTTTTTTTTTTTTTTAATCTTTAGTCTCTATGTCCCCTGCTTTATTGTTTAAAGTTGCAGCTTTACCACTGACACTGGAGACTCCTTCCATGAATGTTCCATAAACATCTCGTTAAAGAAAACTTCCAGATCACCATATCATTGAGTAGACATTTTAGTTACATGTGTTGAAGTGTTAGGACGGTTAAATTAAGATTACTATTAGTGCTGCTATCAACCAATCAGAATCCAGAATCGAACTGCACTGTGATATACGAAAAATCTCTGTTCTGTATATAAGCTGTATTGAAGGTGTTTAGGCTGCTATCAGATTCTTATGAGCCTTGCTTTAAGGGTAAAGATGTTAGATAAAAGACGTTTATCTGGACACATTTATGGACTCATCAGCATGGTAAAGTTTTCTACATATTATTATTAGAGTTACTGTATATTAAAATATTTGTAAAACATAATTAGGTCACAAACATGTCTCTGTTTAGTAATTAATGTTCCTTTTACAATCATTTTAGAGGTAAAGAAAGTCTTTTAAAATGTGGCTATTGTTGAAAACTGTTAATTCCTCACCATTAAACCTGGCAGACCTGGAGGACCCTGAACGCCTTTCAGTCCCTCTTTACCCTGTTAAACACGAACAAACACACAGACACACACAAATTATTTACTCTAGACAATGCAACAATGTTTATCATATTAGATATTTATATGTTTAGAAAAGGTGTACAAACTTTTTAGAATATGACACAGCAACAACTCCCTCCTAAAGCAACGCATAATTTGATTTTTTAAATTTATTTTACCTTTTCTCCAGGGGGTCCGGGAGGACCAGGGGGTCCCGGGTTGCCGTCATTACCCTGCAAACGTAAACCAGGGTATGAGGTGCTGCAGAGGTCATTGTGAGCTGTGTATATGGATTATTCCTGAATAATATTAATAACTTACACACTTTATGAAAAAGCTAAATATCATATGTATGATGCCTTTTAAAGCTTTTCTAGGTCACGTGCTTTAATGACATTGCAGTAATAATACTGTAACCAATCCAATCACAGTTCCTGCCTCTATTGACTCCGTAACCAATAGGATTACAGTTCCTACCCCTAATGACACTGTAAGCAATAATGTCACAGGTCTTGACCATAATGACACTAATTTGGTAAAATTAGTCAAAAAATGAGTGACTTTTTGTCACTGTAGCCCTATCAGATCAAAATCAATTAAAAAATATCAATTATATCACAGACAACTCTCCTAAAATTCATTACCCAATCCAATCACAGTTTAGCCCTCAATCCTATGAAAAGCAATGAGACCACATTCATCCCAAATAACACAGCAACCAACCAGAACAGAGTTTAATTTACTTATAATTCAGTAATTAATCAGATCCATTCCTCATCATATTCCTCACTACTAAAGACACAGTAAAGAGTTCGACCACTTTGTAATATATTTTGACAACATGTATGTTTGACTTTGGATGAGCTTCCCATTGTTAAAAATTCAGCAACTACGCAAATAAAAGTATGCGAATAGATGTTAATCAATGACTGCAAAACTCTTTGGACTTAAGGTTGACTTACAGGTTGACCTGTTGTTCCAGCAACACCAGGATAACCAGGAGACCCCGGGGGTCCCTATAGAAATAGAACAACATTTTTGTTTGGAACAACAAAAACATGTCAAACACTTTCTTGATGTGTGTGTGTAACTTGGAATTGTACTGGTACCTTTTCCCCTTTATCTCCAGGAGCTCCTGGGGAGCCTCGTTCACCTTTTGTACCCTGAGTTCATAACAAATATATTACAGGTTAAAACAGCCTAAAGTCACTCTGTACAGGCATATTGCATTATAACTGGGGTTGCTCTATCTCAGGATGTGTATGTATATATGTATATGCAAATGAATGCATATATAAATTATACTGTAGGTGTACAGTAGGTTATTTTTCTATGTAATATGTTATTTTTATTTTGTTATTAGATTACTATTTCATGTATTGCGTGTTCTCACCTTACTTCCCTCAGGTCCAGATGGTCCTGGGGGTCCGACAGGTCCGGGAGCACCCTGTGAATAACAAACATCATTGATAAAATAAGTATCCTTACACACTTACATGCACACTTCTATTTGAATACTATATCATTGTTACCACACTTACATATTTAGGTTCATAATTTTACATTTGAATGTTAGATCTGTTGCTTTATCTTTCCATTTTTCTAATTCCAATTTGCCGGGAAAAAAAAAAACATAATTCATACATGCTTCAATATACCCTTGGGGTTTATTGTTGATTAAATACAATAAACCTAAGAAAAATTGAACCTAGCTAGCTAGCTAGCTAGCTACTGTAGATAGATAGATAGACAGATAGACAGATAGACAGATATGTAGATAGCAGCCTTACCGGATATCCATCCTGTCCATTTTTCCCTGCTGGTCCTGAAGGTCCTTTATCTCCTGGGAATCCTGGTGGTCCACCAGGTCCAGGTGGGCAGTCTGAACAAATACCCTACAGACCAAGAACACACAGTGAGGTTAGTGCATGAATGATTAGTGAGCTTGAAAAATGCATTAATGAATGGGTGGATAATTGTGTGTGATTTAACTGAAGGCTAGTTAGGAAGATATAGGAGGGTTGAATGGATGGATTGATGAATGCATGAATAGATGGATATAAATTATGCATAATGAATGACTAGTGAGATTGTACAATCGACATGTGAATGTGTGGATAATTGTGTGATTTAACAGAAGGACAGTTAGGAATTTGGTGGATAGATGGATGGATGGATGGATGGATGGATAGATGGATGATGGATGGGTGGATGAATAGATGGACTAATATAATACTGGCAGCATTAACATATGGATATAATTTATAATTAAAATTAAAAGAGTTATTTAAAGGGATGGATTAATGGATTGTGAATGCACACGTATGATTTTAAACAATAAATGATGGACTGATGGGCAGTTGGATGGATGGATGGATGGATGGATGGATGGATGTGTGGATGGATTGTTAGTGGGATGGATTAATGGATGGTTGTATGAAAATACTGTAGTGATAAAATGATTGTTGATTTGATGATTTGAAGGATGGGTGCATAGAAGGATGGATAGATAAATAGATTCATGGTTGAATGGGTAGAAGAATGAGTGCATGGATGGATGGATGGATGGATATATGATGGACACAGTAAATGTGCATGATGAATGAGTAGTGAGATGGTAGAACGGACGGATAATTCGATGCCTGGATAAAGGTGTGCAATAATTAGCAAAAGTTTGTATGGATAATTGTATGGATAGATAGCTGAATGAAAGGATGGTTTGTCAGGTGAATTATTGTATGGGTTATGTATGTTCAAGTATTATTTTATTTAATCCATTGTGGAAGGATGTAGTGATGGACAGATCTAAAGCTAAGTGGTTTATACATGGATGGATAAATGGATGGACAGGTGATAGTTAGATGGTTGAATCAACCGAAGAATGTTGCCATTACCTTGAGATCTAGCTTGGACAGATCTGCAGCTTTACCCTGTCATGAACATAATAAACATTATTATATTGCCAATACTCTCAAAGCATCCCACGCACACACACACAAACACAATAAAAACAAACTTTTTCACTCACCGGCTCTCCCTGAGATCCCTTCTCTCCAGGTCTTCCTGGTGAACCCTGACCAGTTCACAGAAGATTATTTAATCCTCCACATAACACAGATAACTACTTTATTAAGTTTGCTGTAATGAGCGTGTTTAGTGCTTACGTCACGCCCAGAAGGTCCTTCAGGTCCTGGTACACCCGGTGCTCCTCTCGGCCCCTACAGCAGCAGGAAAAGAAATGATAAGGGGAGCGATAACACTGATTAAAGATGAGTCTGAGCCGAGATCTTCCTCTTATACCCTTATGAAATTTACTCTGGATATTACTAGAATTTAACACATAAACCAAGTCACACACCTTACCTGGCACAATGGAGTCAGGATGAACAGATGAAATAATGGTTGGGTGAGTTGATGAATAGATTGAGGAATGGGTAGATAGTTTAAACTGTTTTACTGGGTGAGTGAACAGGTGGATAATACTGTATAGTAATGGGTGTATAGTGTATACAGTACATGATAAGATAGATGGGTGGATGAATGGGTGGATGGTGAATTGATTGATAAATAGCACACAAGATGATTAAACGTGGGTGTTGAGGGATCGATTCATGCAATCCCGGATGGATTCATGATGTATAGATAGATAATTGATACAATTTTAGTGAATATGTGTAGAGGTAGATTATACAATGAGGTATGAACAGGTGAGTGAATGGATGGACAAATGGATGGATGGATGATGGATTGTATTATTTTGAGACAAATGGGTAGATGATATATTGATGAATGACAAATGGATGGATGAATGAATGGATGGAAGGAATGTGTCACTTTTTGGGAGTTGTGAATGGGAAATGATATACTGATGGGTGGATGAATGGAATTTCTTTTGGGATCAATAAATTATACTGTATATTACCTATCTATGGATGAACGGATGAATGGATGGATGGATGGATGGATAGATTAGTTGACAAGGGATAGATTGATGGGTAACATTTCCTTTGGGATCAATAAAGTATCTATCTATTTATCTATCTATCTATGGATGGATAGATGGATGAATGGATGGATGGTTGTGAATACACAGATGATTCATAGATTAATAGATAGTTTTAAAGAAATAATAAAAGTAATAATGTAAATAAATAGCAATTTAGTATCCTGCTTACCACAGCTCCTAACTGTCCAGGTGGGCCTGGTGGTCCCTGTGACGCACACACAGAGACACACACACACGAAAGACAAATTAAAATGTGTGTTTTTGATATTCGATTTGCAACTACAGATAAATGTATTTATATGTGTATGTTGTGAGCGTTTGTGTGTGTGAATGTACAGCTTGTCCGGGGTTTCCCTCTCCTGCAGGACCTCTGTCTCCTGGCATCCCCTGCATTCCTGGATTTCCTTGTGGGCCCTAAAGCATGCGCACACACACACACACACACACACACACACACACACACACAGTGTGATGTTATTGATAATTATACTTACTGACACTCATTAGGTATTACTTATATCTATTATATCCTAAAGAATTAGAGCCTGAGGATCATCCGGAACATACCTTTAAACCCGGAGCTCCAGGCAGCCCTGGGGGTCCTGCATCTCCCTGTTATTGGATAGAGCACATTAGAGGTGTGTGTACTACTGTATATCGACAATATCAAAGAAAGAAGGCGCATGCATGAAAAGATGACACACACTCTCTCTGTTGTACATCACAGCACTGTACTTTCTAATAAAACATATTCATCACCTGTACAACTTTAACTCTATTCAGTAAAATGTGCTTTAATGTTGCATATTACTGCCTTACTTTCGCTCCATCTTTGCCTTTTCCTGGTGGTCCTGCTTCACCTCTTAGACCGGGCTCTCCGTGCAGACCCGGGGGGCCTGCAGGACCGTCTTTCCCGGGGTCTCCCTAAAAAAAATATATACAATTTAATAATAAAGAGGAGAATTAAAAAACTAAAACAAAAATGGCCACCTCTTCCGGTGTTGATCTTATTTTTACATTCCTTTTTTTTCTTAATTCATGTATTTTATAATGTCCATGTTCACTAATTGTCTGTATTTACGAACTTAAGTTTGTCTCATGTTTCAGGTTCATCTTCAAGTTTTACTTGCGACTGCAGCCGTCTCTGTTGCCTCACAGTTAACTCAATAACTTAGTTCTTAAATTTACCTTTTCTCCTCTCTGTCCCCCTACTCCCGGTGGTCCGATACTGCCTGGAAGTCCCTGAAGGATGGAAACATGATGATGATGATGATGATGATGATAATGTCATGATATGAGCTAAACTAATGTATGAAAGCAAACTACTGTATATAACAGGCATTTATATTAAAGTTCATCAGTGCATCACTAAATATCAAAATATAAAATATATATTGTAATTGTGTATGTTTATATATATATATATATATATATATATATATATATATACAGTGGTGTGAAAAAATATTTGCCCCCT
>JAOVVA010000010.1:20113706-20136795 GCA_028565275.1 Leiocassis micropogon | reverse complement strand
AAAAAACACAATGATATCAGATCTGATGAATATGAGATCTGATATCATTGAGATATATGTGTAACATATAGAACTGAGAACTGTAAGAACTGAAACCTTCACCTTGACACGAGACTAAAATATCAGCACATATATGACCTCCTGTCTCCCAGCTGGGCCAAGCTCATGTTTAGGTTCTAAACAAAGAAAGCCTTACATTAAGCTGCACATACTCATCACAAAAGAACCCTTCAAGATAAACATCTTTGAAACAGCGTTCATTCTGATGCTCTCCAATTCATGGTAAGGTTCTTCCAACAATCTTTTAAGAGTCAAAGACCTATTGGAGACGACTCCTATTCGAAATCTGCTGGGGACTTTCTTTGGGACTAGAAACATATTGGGGACATATTCAGGAGTAAAGATCTATTGGGGACATCTTTAAGACTAGGGACCCATTGGGGATATCGTTAGAACTAAAAACCTAACTGGGAGCATCTTCAGAACTAGAAACTTATTACCCCTGAATGGTTATTTAAAGTTTCTTTGAGTAATTCTTTAGATATAAAGCAGTTTTACATACTGTGAGCTTGCATATAAAATAATAAGGGTAAAAACAAAATAAAGAATGCTTTTAGGAAGTTAGACGGAAACCAATTTTCCGATGCTTTCTCATTAAAGATTATTGGGTTAGTCATGGGATATTTAGCTAAATGGTCACCTTCAAAATCTGCTCCACAGAGTTCTCTGTGGTTCTCCACAGAATCTTTAAGGGTTTACCAAAGTGACCCCTTAAAGCTGGCAAATGCACCACTAATAGGTTCTACTGTACATATGAGGGGTCTTGGATATTTCTGATGAATGGAGATTCACTAGTGAAACACTGGGGTAAGTGCATTAGTCTAGCAGGGGATTATAGAGAAATAAAGATATAGAGAAATAAAGGGAGTTTTAACTCTCATAACTGTGTCCTGTTATTCCTTGTAAAATCATTATTTTACTACCAAGACTTGCTTGCTTTCATAAATATCCTTAGAGAATACATTAAATATTTAAAGTTCTTTCTTTAAATAATAAAGGGATTCTTAGCTTCCAAGTGTGTACAGTAAATAAATGTCAACTCTGTCCACTGGTAAAGGGACAAACAAAAGAACCTTGGACAACCTTTGTGAGTATGGAATCATGAAACTGCTATTAAAGGTTACAAAGTTTTTTGTTTGTGTGTGTGTGTGTGTGTGTGTACATGTGTGTGTGCGTATATACCTAAACATTATGTTTGAAGATTAAAAAAAAGTTAAAGTTATAGTTATGAGAGTTGCATTACGCTAGGTGGTTTCCCGGCTGTTGCTATGTGATTGCTATGGAATTTCCAATTGGTCGCTATGGGTACTTTGCGGGAGACTTTAGGTGGGCTTAATATGTTTTCAAACTTTATGTTACATGCAGATTTTTGAAAGTAATAGAGAAAAATGTAAAAATGTGTATTTGAGAGAGAGAGAGATGCTTCTTCACTAAGCTTCACTACAGTGCCAGATGTCTCGTGTGAATGGCACAGCTCCATGCTCTCTCACTTTCTTTCCATCTTCATATCCTTGGTGTATATGCTTTGAACCACAAAGTATTTCCACAGACCACATAACCCACCCCCCCAAGACACACACATACACACACACACACACTCCCCTAGAACTCTTTCCTCCCGTCAAGCCCCAGGCAAACTGCAACAACATCTGTACCAACATCACAGACCACATCTGCATTATAGCTGAGGAAACGAGCAGTCGTGTTTCTTCATGAACATGGCTGGAGTAGCAGACGGCAGGAACCTGAATCCCGCCGTGTCTATTTCTAATGCACAGCATTGTGTTTGAGAGACAGAAAGGTCAGAGGTCAGGCTTAGTTTAGCCCAGGCTGATGACGGGGGTTTGACGGGTTCGGGCGCCTGCATTTGGGCAGCATTTCTCACAGCCATTAGTGTTTTAATCTTTAATCTAGAGATGATCATTTTTAGGCATTGCTTTAAAATATTCATACTGTTCTACAGAGTATGTGTGTGTACACGGAATATTTGATGGTGTGCAAATTAGTTATGGACGATCTGAAAGCAACGTAAGCTCAGGTCTTATCATCCTTTACTTTTTGAAATATTACTAACTGTACATTAGTATTGGATTCTTCATTCTGATTGATCAGAAAGAGTTCATTAATTATCTACTGTATACTATAAAAGCAGCTCTGGGACTAATTCCCAGGAGGGAGTACGGAGGACGCTCAGCATAAATGAAAAGTATGTAAAGTTTTCTGTAAGGAGATGATTATGTATTATGAGTCTCCAGTGTCAGAGGCAAAACTTTAGGTTTTATCACCCTGTCGTTGATTATAAACAGGCGTCATGTAATAATCGTTTTATTATGAGTATATTGGTTACTATGTACTGGAAGTAATTTCAGTTCTTCAAGCAGTTGCCTTGGTAACAAAGAGCCTTTATTCCAAACCGTAAAAAAAAAAACTGTTGGCTTGTTGAGTTGAAGCCCTTAATCTTTAACAATTTACAGGGGTCCACTTTTAAAAAGAGAAAAAAAAAAGTGTTTTTAATAAGGAACATGTTTCATTACAATCATGGCCTTCCTTTTCTATAAATCTTCCGTCCAATGATCACTTGAGCAAGTCTTTATTTCCTACAGAGAAAAAAAAACCATGCCTGATGCTCTTCTCACAACCAGGGTGAGAGCTATTTAGCCTGTTTTATTGCACAGCTTCAGTCTAGAACCCTTAAGTGTAATCGACTGCATACACAAGTGTGCAACAAGGCATTGCTATACTGTACTCGTGTTTTAATGAATATGCCTGTGAAGAACTCACTCACTCACTCACTGCTTTATCCTGTACACAGGGTCGCCTATCTCAGGAGACTTGGGTACACCCTGGACACAGAGTGATACATTTCACCGAATGTTCTTTTCTTCTCTACATTCCAGTAGGATTCAAATGGAGCTGATCCGGGACCTGTGGAGCATGATGGTAAAATACAGACCTGATGAAGGCATGGAGAAGAGCTGAGTCATGCACCAACACTCACGGTGTCAAAGGTGAAGCTCAAAACTGTCAATAAAGTGGAGTTAGCAGGAAGATTGTGTCCTGAGACCGAGCGAGGTATTTCATCCCCGTGTTATTCGTCACTGTCTGAGAGAAGGATTCAGGAAGGGTTTACTCACCTGGGATCTCATTCCTCCTCCTCCTCTTCATCATCAATCAGTCAGTCAGTCGGAATCTGAACCTGGATCAGTACAGGGGCTCTGTTAATACTATCACCGGACATTACTGGACTAATCTGGCATGGTTCAGTCTAATGTACTGTATGGGATTACCATGGGGAAGGATTTCACTGTGTTCCAGTACTGATAAACTACATAACAAACAAACAAACAAACAAATAAACAAACAAACGAAAATCATACATTTATTTCTATGCTTATTTTTAATGGTTTGATGGTTTGTCTGTTTGATCCCTTCTTTTTAATTATTATTCATGTATTGTTTATTCAATCAATCAATCAATCAACTAATCAATCAATTAATCAATAAAACCTTCCTTATAATATCTACAAGTGTAAGTGCTGATAAATTATTTAATAATATATTCATATACGTTTAGATCAATTAATTACAACTTTACATTATATACAATACAATATATACTGTAATTTTAAGTTTATTTATATAATAATTTAATAATAATTATATAATAATAAAGTACACAGTGCTGTGCAAAAGTTTTGACTCCCCTCCCATTTCTTCATTATCTTGTATTGTTAATGTAGTGTTGAGGAATTAGTTCTCCAGACTTTCTATAATACTATTTTGCCTCACATTTTCAGTCCAGTCCCTGTACCTGAGCAATCAACAATCTAACTTAAGGCATTAACCAGTGAGAATGAGGTGCAGAAGGTGACAGATGATGATCAGGTCGGTGATTAGTATACCGGTGATGCTGAATGCTGAGTTGCTGGAACAGACGAGAGGGGAAATGAGGTTGCTGATGAGGTTGTTACATAAACAACCAATTTTTTTTTATTATATCTTTAGGCACTTTGCAGCCTGTCACAATACAACATTTGTTCCCATTTCTTTCATTTAATCTACATTATTTGTATCTGTGATGTATTGGCCTCATGGCCAGTGTGCACCCCGCCTCATACCCTAAGTCTCCCGAGATAGGGTCCAGCCCCATGCAACCTTGTACAGGATAAACGGTATCCTGTAGAAGATGAATGAATAATATGAAGAAATGAGGGGGTATAAATACTTTTGCACAGTACTATATACTGTTTGTGTTAATCACACATTAGCATTATTAAAGATAACTATAAAGTGATAAAAAGAACCGGTACTGATAAAATACAACATACTGTACTGTATGCTTGTTGGCAAATCGGTCCAGTTTAAGGGGAATAAAACTCTTCATAATGTGGTGTTATAGAGAAATAATCAACAGTTCCACAGGTTTATCACATCATATTGCTGTTATTTTCCTTAAACAGTGTGAAACAGAGCATCATATTAAATGAGGTTTCCAGCTTATACAGTGTTTATTTAAACTGAAAGTTCAGTTCCACAATGTGATCATCTGAAACTCTAATGTGTGTAAGAGAGATGAAGAAAAGGAAAGAAGAAACAATAGGAAGATGTTGTGAAACAGAGAGCAAGAGATCTATAGACTGAAGAATAAGGAAAGACAGTTCCTCTGAGATTTAAAGTATTGAAGTGCAGCTTCCTGAAAACAGGATCCTTATGCTCCTTCTCCCCTCTTTCACCTTGGATGGGTTTCCCATTGGATTCCAGCTTGATGTCTTTTCCAGAACTTTCTCCATCTTCTGTTGGCGCAGTGTTGCCCTCACGCTTGCCCTCAGCATCCTTTCATCCCTCTGAGGAAGGTTTGCCAGATTTGCTCTGATCCTCACCAAGCTGCCGGGCCAGCTTTGTAAACTTCTGACTGGCTGATGTTTGCCTTGTCACCCATTGTTGCCGATTGAACGGAAATCGTATTTTGGTGACTTTGGTGAGGATCTAGCTCTTTCTTGAACACCCCTTGATCAACTGTAATTTGATTGATAAGTAGGTCGACCTATCTTCTGAAAGATGACTGCTCACTTTTTTTTTAACAATTAGCTCCAGATGTTCTGACTCCTTCCAGATGAGGTGTATCTTCTGCAACTGAGCATCTTTCACCTCCAGGAGGAGCTCTATCAGCACTAACCTTCCAAAGATCTCCAACTTCCCCAAAGACCGATATCATGCACTGAAGCCACAACACATGGAAGAAGGTTATCATCACTGGAGGAGGATGGTACTATAAGTGGAGAAGAGAACTTCTCCATCTGTGTGTGAGCAGATGGAGGGCTGGTGTGTGTGAGAAAATTTCAGGATGGCATGTCGGCGTGAGTGCTTCATCCGGTGAAATTGTCCATTGCACGACAGGATCAATCTTCTCATCCAGATACCTTAATCTACATCAGATAGGATTAATGAACACTGATAGTGGATTAGTTTTTTTTTATTTTTATTAAATAATAAATAATTACATCACAACTGCTAAATCTTTCATTCTGATTGGTCAGCAGCAGCTGTTTTTGTTTTTCCACATTATACAGTACTTTCTAATAAGAGGTAGGATAGGGTAATATTTTCCATAAGTAACAGTTATGGAAGGAGTCTCCAGTGTCAGCGCTTTCTAAAAGGCTTTATTTCAACTGGTATGGTGTCACTTTCCCCTAAAGACGCTGCCCCCTACAGTATAAAAACAGAACTGCTGCTCGACTCAGTATCAGAAAAAGTAAAAAAGTCTGTGTGCGTGACTACGTGACTATGTGTGTGTGTGTGTGTGTGTGTGTGTGTGTGTGTGTAAATCTTTTTTCCCGTTCTTGGTGGGTTTCCTCCAAATGAGTTAACAAATCACACCTTCTAGCTAATATTAACAATTCTAATTAAAGTGTTTTTTGTTTTTTTTTTAGATTCTAAAGCAGTACTAGAAATACAATTATAAAATAAAACATATCACATTAGATAGTAAGGTCAGCAGTTCTGAAACAAGAACAGTATTGTATCAAGTCCAGTTGCAAAACCCATCAAGCTCCATGATGAAACTGTCTCTCATGAAGACCTTCCCAGGAAAGCAAGACCAAAACTGACTTCTGCTGCAGAGGAGAAGTTCATTTAGAGTCACCAGCCTCAGAAATCACTAATTAACAACCAGCACCTCAGATTACAGCCGTTATGAAGGTTTACAGGCAGCCAACATGGTATTGGAGCTAAAAGGTGTCTCATCTAGGTAAAAAAGTGAACTTTCAGGTAGAATCATACAACAACATATTTTATAATACTTAATGCTTCTTATCTCCTGATCTATATTAAATTTTTTGTAAATACGCATACACATTTATATTTTAATCAGAAAAAAAGACACACATTTGCTAAATACAGTTTCATGCCCTTTTATGTCTGTAGTGTCGGTTACTTTTTTAAAATTCAAATCTTTTAACGATCTTAACTGTCATTTAGATGAAACTGTCCAATTTAGATTTCACATGAAAAGACATAAACCTGAAAAAGTGTTTTAGTCTAAAATGCTAAATTGTTAAGATATCGCAGCATGAATTAGACATGGTTACGGACACTACAGATTTTTTTGCTTTTTAAGCTTTAAACAAAAACCAACTCTCATGCAAAGCACTGAGGTCCCCTGGAATTTTAATGCTATATGTTTTGGGGCAGATTACAAAAAGCTATTTTAATTGAATAAACTATAATTTTCTATGTTTTATGGTGGCGTAACACATGGTGTGTGTCTAATTTGGAGCATTTAAACAAAACCACTGTTGTTAGTAATTTGGGGGAAAACAATCCTTAATTTGCTTTAATTTAAGCAACACTTTTTACAGGTCAGATGTTTCTAGATGCGTACACCACTTTTAATATCAATACTCATGAAGCAATAAAAAATATTTGCATTTTAAATAATTATTGTTTGGTTGGCGTATAAAATCATCTCTCCAAAAACGGCTGAAGTTTGAAACCTGAAATTTTTAGGGAAGCATAATTGGTCACTTCCATGTTGCATAAACTTTTAGAAGTAGCCGAGAGCATGCAGTAAGTAGCGGACACAGCTCAATATCAACTGCTCAAAGGAGATTATTGCATTTTGTTTTACAGTGTAGAAAGAAATAAAAGAGTTTCTTTAGATTGTGTGAAGTTGATAGTTATTAGAAGTTGTTAGAAGTTGGTGTGTTGAAGTCTCGGTGTGTTGAGGCTCTAAGTTACTGATCAGAAGGTTTATGGTTCAAGCCCCAGCTCTGCCAAGTTGCCACTGTTAGGCCCTTAAACCTGTCTGCTATAGAGGGGCAGTTTAATGGGTGACCCTGCACTCTGACCCCAGTCTCATAAATCCAAAAAAATCTGGTTCATATGAAGAATAAAAGATTTCACTGTGCAGTAAAGGACATAAGATAAACAAAAGCTCAACTTATGATGTCCAACTTAAATGACCTCCAGATGGCGGCACAGGCTGTGTTTGGAATCTGCAAGCTTGAGCTCATCTGATGATTGTGCTTTTTACCGACTCTCACCACTTCAGATTGAGTCTCAGCTCTATCACTCAGGTGTAGTCAAGTGTGGAATGCACAAAAAAAAAAAAAAATCAGAACCCCTACGAGTGTCATTGATGCAAAAGACTTTTTATTATCAAACTCAGTGTTATTCCTTTCTTTCACATTTTCTCATAAGAGGATGACATTTTCATTTAACAGAAAGTCAGTCTATTAAATATTTTACGTTTAGCTTTATATATCATTTCCACACCGGGGAAATTTGTTAAAAATCATTTTTATTCTTTGCTCCAGTGTGACCAAAAACAAGACTGAAGTTATATAATAAAATAGTTTCCTTTTTAATGTATCTTTGGATCAACGTTGAAATATTTTTTTTACATGAATAATAATAATAATTATTATTATTTACTCCCAAACAAACAATGAAAAGTGTGCGATAAAAAAAGTATCAGCAAGAATGAAAGGAAAGGTGTTCAAGACAGCGATGCTCTACGGCTTAGAGACAGCAGCACTGAAGAAAACACAGCAGGCAGAGTTGGAGGTAGCAGAGATGAAGATGTTGAGGTTCTCTTTGGTAGAGACAAAGATGGATAGGATCGAGAATAAGTTCATCAGAGGGACAACCCATGTTAGATGTTTTGGAGATAAAGTCAGAGAGGCCAGATCAATATATAACCATGTGATGTGCAGCTGCATTACTGTCAGCGCTTCTGTCATAGAAAACTAATCAACACCTTCTGACCTACGACAAACCTGAACTTCACAGACTTTTCTTTCTCTATGTGTCTCTGACATCGTCAGTAGTCAGGATTATTACGGAGGTAACAATAGTGTGAGTGATCACTGAACCCTGTCATTGCCTCTTTCGTTCAGGCTGGGAACACGCTCAGGTACAGGCTCAGCAGAGGGAAATAAAGTAGGAGGTAATACCCGCTCGGGGGGCGCAGCCCTGCTGACGCTCCGACGGAATGGGTTTAACTGCAACATACAGCTTACAGCCATCCTACGCAGCAGTTCAGGGAGGAACTCAGGGTTCTTTAATATAAAATGATGTCTTAGCTTGAGATTCAGAAGTATACCCGGGTGTATAAGGGACAAGATGTTGGTTCCTATTAGAGCAAGTAACTATGTGTCACATACAGTAATGCATACTTCAGAGCTTTAAAAGATATGCCTATTGTTATATGATTATACTGTATTTACTGTACCAAAGATCCAGAACTTTAAGGCCTTAGGATTTCACACATTTCTCTATACAAAGGAGTCAGAATGTTCTTGTTGTGTATAAAATAAACTATTCCCGAAAAAATGTATAGCATGTTTTGGTCACATGCTCATATGATTATATTCCCCAGAATACGATGCCAGGAAAATGTGACTCAATGTTCTTTAAAGAACCAACACCATGAAGTTAAGGCCAGTAGAGATGATAAGTTATTCTAGCTATTCTTGTAACTAATTTGCATTCCTGAAATTCACTTGAATTTTAATTCAAACAGAAAGGAAGCTGGTGAAGAAAATCCATTTCAGACATTTGACCTCGCTCTTGACCTTGACCGTGTTGGGATCGGTTCCAAAATCTGCCGCTTATACAGTAATTATCATTAAAATTATAATCCCACAAACACTCCTACATACTCACTGACTAATGAAAGATGTGATAAACAAGGCTATAAAAATAGTTCTTGTAGACTTGTAGAGTAAAGTTGGATGTGGTTACAGTTTGTGTTTTGAAATGTTAGGCCTTGTGATTGCTCAGGCGAACTCCAGTATACAGTACATGTGTGATATTATGAATAATACTGGAATGACATGAAAATCATAATTCTGGCTGTTGCTGGGGTATTTCCCTTATATGGCAGCACAATGGCTTAGTAATAAACACTGTCACCTTTCACTTCCAGGTCCTGGGTTCGATTCCTGCGTCGAGTCTCTGTGCATCGAGTTTGTATATTCTCCCCGTGCTGGGTGAGTTTCCTTTGTGTTCTCTGGTTTCCTTGCACAGCCCAAAGACATGCAGATGAGACTAACTGGCTTTCCCAAATTGCCCATGTGTGAGTTCAGGAAATTTCTACCTTGATGGTATCCAAGCACTAGTAAAACGCTGGGATAAGTGCATTAATGTAGCAGGGGGTTATCACTCACTTACTCATCTACTATACTGTTTTATCCTGTATTCAGGGTCGTGGAGGGCCTGGAGCCTATCCTAGGAGACCTAGGGCACAAGGCGTGGCACACCCTGGACAGGGCGCCAATTAACCTATCCCACATGTCTTTGGACTGCGGGAGGAAACTGGAGTACCCGGAGAAAACCCAACAAGCACGGGGAGAACATGCAAACCCCATGCAAACAGAGACGGGAATCGAGTCTGGCCAGGAATCAAACCCGGACCCTGGAGGTTCAAGGCGACAGTGCTGACAACTACACCACCGTGCTGCCACTGGTGATTATATAGAGAAATAACAGGATTTTTTTTTTTATCAAAAGTTCCGGATGGTTTGAACGCTCTTCATCAATATGGACAATGTCATTATGTTACCCTCTAAATAATTTTTTTTTTCAGTCCCCCCCCCCCCCCCCCCCTTTGTGTCCAAATTTAAAGTCTCTTCTGATTTTATCATGTTATAATAATGATCTAATGATCTAACCACAGAACTGTAACGAATCAAAGCCTCAGATGTGAACAGGTACTGTTCTAGGACGTCCTCGTGTTACCCACGCTGTCACCAGCGGCGCTCTTTCTCTCCAGCTCTGCAGGATTCTACATAATTTAACTCAGTTTGTCATTCAGTCACATCTTGTCCATTTTTTTTCCCAGCTTCTTGGAGCCGTCAGTTGGAAAGGTTTCTGCTGCACTTCACAGTCCTTCTCTGTCTCTTCTCATGGAACACTGGCACTGGTCGTGTTTTCATCTAGCAGGGCCCCCTGTAATCACGACCTGGTGTTCTGATTTCTTAGCTCAACATGCTGTTGAAAAGAAAACACCTCAATACTGGCAGGCAGCAGACTCTCTCTCGCACCCGCTGAGTCTCGGTCCAGCTCGGATATCAGACCTGTGGTGAAAAACGTGGGTGAGAGATGAGAAGAGCGCAAGTACGAGAGAGAAAAAGGGAGAGCGGGGTCTCTGCTAGCCATGATATCAAAAACCATCAAAAAATATAGTCAATTCAACTCCCCATGGATGATGGTCCGGAGTACTGTGGGGATTTTGAGAGATTTGGGATTAGCATAGACTAGATGTGCTAATTTACTGTTCCAAATGTCCTGCCGTGCGAACCATGCTTGTTGAATACACGAGTAATTTAAGATAAAGAATGGAGACAAAAAATAATAATAAGAAAGCTGTGTGATCTTCACTCTTGCATCCTTTAAAAATTGACAATGATAAATAGGTAGCAAACCTGGACTGTGTCTAAACATAGCTCCTGTTTGATCTAGCTCCAGCTTCAGACAGACATGTGTTTAAAGAGGTAACATAGACTCTGACATTTAAGGAAATTGCTCAGCCAGGTAGTAGAACAGAGCTGGACCCAATTAAGCACATAAATGAGGCCGCCAACATATTCCCTTCACTGTTTCTCACTAGGTCACAGCATTATCATCAAGAAGGAAAAAATTAGGATTTAGATGTGGATGCTTCATGGATGATCCACACCATTAAATGTAACTATAATGAGTAGAACATAGACTATGTCTTTTTTATTGTTAATATTTCCATTCCAATTTTATTTGTCATTTTTTCAGATCTTTTCTATCCAGAGCAACTTACAGTTATCTCTTTAGATATCGGATGAGTTGAGTGTTAAGGACCTTGCTCGAGGGCCCACCAGCGGCAGCTTGGTAACGCTGGGGTTTGAACCTCTGACTTTCCAATTAGTAGTCCAACATCTAAACCACTGAACTTACCCGGCCCCATTTCCAACCACAGATCATTCAACAGCTGCCAAAAGTAATCTAAAACTCTGAGAAGGCTGGCCAACTGCAGATTGTCAAGGGCAGAGCTATCTATCCTTTTCCACATACATGATCTCCAATCTATGAGACCGAGCATACCCCTCCCACTGGGAGAGCAAAGCCTGTTTTTTTCTCTCATGGCCACCAAACAGCTTTGGCATTGCCATAATTGTTGGTAAATAGCTGTAAACATGTTTATTATTCAGCACAGGGATACATAACAGTCCCTAATCGTATATGGTAATGAATTCCAGATAGTATTTGTGATGATGAAGTACAGTACATGTATTTGCAAAAACCTACTATTGTTGTAGCGGATAGTTTCAGCATTAGTTCCAGCTTTTACAACCCAAAGTGTGCCGTGCCTTCACTCGATGGGGGAAAAAAACATGACAGGTTTAGACCTGGCCCACGTGACCCTCATCAAGAGCAAAGAACATGAAAGTCTTCCAGTGAGAAGTCAGAAAGGTTTCGAGCAGCTCATGTGGAGTCTTCACTTTGGAAACACCTAAAGTAATGGCGTCTCTGCCCAGGAGCCCAGAGGGGTAAAAAATCAAAAAGAAAAAGAAAAAAAAAGTCTGAAAAAGAGGGGACTGCACAGGAGAATAGCCCAGGAGATTACAACTCAAACAGTATTTTTGCACAAAAGTACAGGCAGAAAAGAAGCCAGCGATACCTTGTGAACTGCCTTTCAGACAATGGCACTGAATTGCAATGGGCTCAAAGCAGTTGGATTAGATTAGATTCACATATACTAAAATTTCAAAGCCCTTCTTTTGACTACCAAGGATGCTATTTGGGTTAGAAAATAAGCTTTGTAGGATACCGCTGAAATTTGTAAATGATAATTATTAGTAGCATTATAAGCTGTATCATTAGTGGTGTCACAGCGTGTGCCTGTGATGGGCGTTCGTCCAAATCAATATCGCTCTTCGAATATCACTCCGTAGCTCACTAGCTAGGCAGCCTCCCCTTCTGCAGGTGCGCGAAGGAGTGGGGCCACGGAATTAGGCACGGCTGGTGAGCCATCGCTGCGGCTTCTTCCCGCCCGCTATAAAACACAGGCTTGGAAAGCAGGGAGTGTAGCTCAGGGTCTGTTGGGATACTGTGACCCTGCCGCCGAGGAGGAAAAGACCTCTAGGAAGTACACGTCACGGCCCCTGTTCCCAGCCGAGGAAAGCCACCCAACTGCCGGACGTCAGAGAGGACTCCCGTTTAAGGCCGCGCCCACAGATAGCTGGGAGGGGCCGGTCCGGCCACCACATAGAGCAGAGTCAGCGTGGGTGGATTGAGGTAGGAGCTGCTGTCCACGCGGGCCACTCTGTCCGCTGCCCACTGCTCACCAGCTTGTGCCCGCATGCCAGCGGGGCACTGCCCACCAGAGGTGCACATTCATTCCTTCCCTTTCTTTCCATCCTCCCTCCTTTAACCCTTTCCTTCCCCATTTATCCTAAATAAATTACCCTTTTCCCGTAAGACCTCGCCTTGTGTCTGTGCTTTATGGTGCTGCCCGTGCAACATGGGTTGAACCTATTACAGTGGTTGGCATATTAGTTAATAAATAAGATCTCTAAAAAACAGAATACATGGTTTTGTATTGTAGTGCCAATTAATATCACCACTTCTGACTCAACAATGAACAGGGCTGCATTCCGATCAAAAAGTTGTTCCCTGAGAAGGAGACTGCACAAGGTCTTCAGCCACGTTAAGCAGTACTTCAAACTGCAGGGAATGAAATTGCTAAGTTCAAAGGGAACAGTGACCAGTGGACAATTCAATTCAATTTTATGTAGTGCTTTTTATCTTATTCTTATATAGTGCTTTTAACAATGGTCATTAAAAGATAATTAAATTAAAAGAAAATTATGGAAATGTGTAGGACCAAATAAAAATGTGTATAGATCATAATGATTAGATTGTTCCTGATGAGCAAGCCAAGGACGACAACGACGGTGGCAAGGAAAAACTCCATGGATGGCAATAGAAAAAAAAACCTTGAGAGGAACCAAACTCAACAGAGAATCCATCCTCATTTGGGTGAAAACAGTTCAGCACAGTTCATAACAGGACAACAGTTTATCACTTTTGAATTGTACCACTTCCACATCAAATTTTCTTGTGCGTTACCAGAAAATCACATGGAGGAAGTGATGTCCACTTTGCTGACATTGCAGGAGGGAAGAATATTGTCTGGGGAAGTTTCCTTAATTGACATAGGCAGCACTGCTTATGTACACTGTGGAACCAGGGCTTTAGTGATAAAAAAGAAGCGAGTACACTATGAATTATGTGTAATTATATATTCACCGCTAGTCAGGGAAGGGTAAATAAACTCCAGTCAGAGGTTGGTAAACAGGGAGTAAATGCTAGTCAGAAGTGAGTAGACTCTAGTCAGAGAGAGGTAAACGCTAGTCAGAGGTAGCTAATCATTAGTCAGAGGTGCATAACCACTAAGCAGAGGTAAGTAAATTCTAGTCAGAGGTGGGTGAATGCTAGTCAGATTTGAGAAAACACCAGTGAGATGAATAAACGCTAGTCAGAGGTGAGTAAATGCTAGTCACTGAAGCAAATAAATGCTATGCAGAGGTGTTTAAACACTAATCAGAGGTGAGTAAATGCTAGCCAGAGGTGAGTAAACACCAGTCAGAGGTGAGTAAATGCTAGTCAGAGGTGAGTAAATGCTAGTCAGAGGTGAGTAAATGCTAGTCAGAGGTGAGTAAATGCTAATCAGAGGTGGATAAATGCTATTCAGAGGTGAGTAAACACCAGTCAGAGGTGAGTAAATGCTAGCCAGAGGTGAGTAAACACCAGTCAGAGGTGAGTAAATGCTAGTCAGAGGTGAGTAAATGCTAGTCAGAGGTGAGTAAATGCTAGTCAGAGGTGAGTAAATGCTAATCAGAGGTGGATAAATGCTATTCAGAGGTGGGTAAATGCTAGTCAGAGTTGAGTAAATGCTAGTCAGAGTTGAGTAAATGCTAGTCAGAGGTGGGTAAACACCAGTCAGTGGTGAGTAAATGCTAGTCAGAGGTGAGCATATTCTATTCAGAGATGGGTAAACTCCAGTCAGAGGTAAGTACTGTAAATGCTAGTCAGAGGTGGGGAAACAGCAGTCAGAGCTGGGGAAACGCCAATCAGACTTAAATAAATGCTAGTCTTGGATGGGTAAATGCTATTCGGAAGTGGTGATAGCCAGATGAGATGTCTATGTTGATTATGATGAAGAGAGAAAAACATCCACATCTTTCTTAAAAAGCTCTGTAATTACTTTGCTTATCAGACCAGAGAGGCTAAATAAAATGAAATGACTGGAAAAAAGACCTTCAACAGAGCATTTGTTGGTTCATGTTTAAAAACTTGAGTCACTAAACTATAGCCATTTTTAACCATACATTAATCAGCTCAGCTTCTTGAACTACTTGAACTTAAACTGCTTCATCATCTCTTCCATGGTACACCATTTATTAACCCTTGATGTAGCAGATAAGACATGAAACAGTTATGCCTTATCTTTGATTGGCATAACAGAGTACATGTGATCCTAATATACTTTATAAAATGTAGCTTAAGGTCATAATGTCTTCTAAATGATGGTGTGGGTGGAGATCCTCCTCACTCCATCCACAGGTAGGCAGAGCCACATAACATCATTTTCTACATATTGCAGATTAGTATTTTGCCCCAGCCTTGATTGCCACCTCAAAAATATCACTAGGTCTAAACTGACCACCCACTTGCCACTTAAACCTGGCTATGTCCCAGTCGCTAGCATTTAAGATGTGGCACTTACAGATGATGAAATCCTTCCAATTACAGGCAAAACATTATAAACATCATGGACCAGTCACTTTGACTACTATTCAGATATTCAATTCAAATGACCTGGATACAAACTATATATAATAGCTTCAGTGCAATCTAAAAACATAACCTTGAAGCTGACCTGAAGGAACAAAATGTCAATGTCTCCTTTTTGGTCGTTGTTCTTTTTTATTGTGTTTGCTATAGAATTCTCCATGGAGCTGGTATTACTTCTGACACGCCTGAGCTCAAGCAGAAAATTTGTCTTCTGGACCCAACCCATGGGAGTCGATTGCAGTGCCTGATTGCTCTCAGCTTGTGTGTTCTGTGTTCTGTTCTGTGCTTCAGACTGACAGTTCTGCATGCTCTGTTGCTCTTCGTGGTGGTTGTTATTGGGGTGGATGGCTCTTCTCCAGTCCCCATGTCTCTGATGTACTGATTGCTGATCAATGCTACCATTTTTCCTGGTCCAGGCCACCTCACGGCAGCTTGGCATGGCAAAATGCGATATTCAAAAAGACTGCTATCTTCCAGGTATGAGGAGCGCAAGTACAGTTTCGGTCATAAAAAAAAATAATAACCAGCAAAGAACATGACTACAGCTTACATCTGTTTTTGTCTTAAAGCAATATTGTGTGAAAAAATGAAAAAAAAAAATATTCTTAGTAAATCAACAAATTGAGAAGCCAACGTCCACCAATTGTTTTTTTGGATGGTCGAACCATCATCTGAGCTTCCAAATCCACTGTGTTATATCTACTGTAGACAAAAACAGCAGTGTAAAAAGAGATATCTTGCGAACATTGAAACTCAGGAAGTAGAGAGGGGTTCCAGTTTCAGCACTGGCAGGAAATGTTGTATGAAGTTTCTCTTTCACACACTAGTGAGCCAGTGAGATAGTAAGCCAGTTATACAGTATAAGTCTTTACTCATTGAAAGACAGTTCCCAGTGGTTAAGGCTTAAAGCAGTGGACAATTGGGATTTTAATGAATAAAATGATATAAAGTATTGGGATGCATGATGTGTATGGTGGCAAAACATTGAGCACAGATTGTTCTATCACAAACAGAGGTGGAAGGTAAGTAAGTATATATGTCAGATATCTGTATATTACTTGAGTAGTTTTATTAATAGATACTTTCCACTTTTACCTTACTACAGACTACAACAAATATCTGTACTTTATACCTCACTACATTTCTGCATGCAGTTGCATTGCGTACAGTATATAACCACAGTGGTGTATACTAGTTGAGGTGGGAATATAATGGGCCACTTGTTTTCTATTATGTGCAACTGCACGATTTGCCTTCCTTTTCATGAAACCCTTAGCAGCATAGCAGGTGTTTGAAATCACAAGTTAGGATGATGGCAGACAGCGATGAAACAGCAGGATTTTGCCAAAAGCAAGTTAATACAGTCATGGTACGTTAGAGAACTTTTTAATTTTTACTTAGGTAGAAATGTGTACTGTAAATGAAGTATTTATACTTTTTATCACTTAATATTTTACCTAGGGTATTTCTACCCTAGGTCAAGATTTTGCCCATATTTACTTTGCCCATCACTAACCATGAGCTACTGTACAATTGGAGCTAGTTCTCAAGGTAGTGTACACAGGGAAGGATCTGTTGATCTGTTGGTCAGCCAGAACACCCAGTCAGTGTTGACCCAAAATGGAGATTTGAATCCATCTTGGTGGTTCACCACCTGTAACATGGGGATGAGGTGCAATGCTTGTTTTGGGCGGCAGGCCTGTTTCAGGCTAAGGAGTAGACTAGAGGAGGGGAGTTCGTATTTTCCCATAATAAGACAAGCTAGGTATATTTGTCTTAATAATGGTCGGAACAACTGTTTATAGCTGCTATAACCAAGGTATTTTTTTCCTCATGGATGCTCCATAACCTTAAATCAATCTATAATAGTTAAAAATGTAGGGACATTCTGTTTATAGGAAAGTCATCTGCTCTGTGGTGTTAGTGGTCCTCTGCGTGACATCAGTTAGCGCTTTATCCTGGCTAGCATCTCAGTAAATCTACTAACACAGGGCACGAGGCAGGAATATATTCTGGATGGGATGCAACTCCATCCCAGGACAATAACTGCTTTCTTTCTTATGCAAATGTTATTTGTAAGTGCAAACAAAGCATGAATCCGAAATGACTGCTTGCTCCTAATTGCGATTCATACCGCATTAAATAATAGTTTGGACACCACATTGAGCACCGCATGCAGATACAGGGGGAATGCGGATTTAGGTTCAGCAGTGTAGAGTTTTGGTTCATTCCCAAATAAAGGTGTTTTGGTTCATTCCCAAACGTCTCGAACCTAATCAAATCTAAAAGACTTTGCTTTTTGGCTGCTTAGCTGGACAAAGTGAGCCAAGTAAAACGAGCCGCAGTAAAATTACAGCCTGGATGGAGCGTGGGGGCCTGAGCTTTTTCGCTCCTCCACTGTTCTTACGCTGTCGCCCTCTCCGCTCGCTCCCTCTCCGCACTGACAGCTTAATTAGTGGGCAGCAGTGGAAGCTGAATAGCGTTTGGTGGCGCACGCCTCCACCTCGCCTCCCAAGGGCGGGACACAGCTGCACGGCACGCAAAAAGGCGCCACTGGCATGATGTCACCATGCCTGTCCTGGAGCTGAAACCTTCCAGGGATGATGGGGGGGGGGAGAAGACCCGGCAGAACGTGTTTGAGAGGCTGCAAGCTGTGAGATAACAGAAAGCAGTAGCCAAGCTCAGTGACCTTCTCTTTCACACAATTTCAAATCTCCTGCTAAGAGCACAGGGGCCACGTCTGTGGAAATGTCTTTTCACAGGTGCAGTTTACCGGATAAAAAAATTATTTACCAGATGTGAAGCTATCTGAATTTCACAATGCAGAAAAAGTTACACTGTCATGTCTAGACATGTTGCTTATACATCTGAAGTACTTCAAGGTACTTTTGGCGTTTAGGTATTAAACTTTACTCACTCACTCATCTTCTACACCGCTTTATCCTGTATTCAGGGTCGTGGGGTCCTGGAGTCTATCCCAGGTACAGGCGGGGTACACCCTGGATAGGGTGCCAATCCATCGCAGGGCACACACACATTCATTCATTCACACACTGTGGGCAATTTGGAAACGCCAATTAGTCTGGGGGTGGGGTTCTAATGTTGTTTTCTAATTTATGTTAATTGCAATAGTTTTATTTGATTTTTTTTACAAGGGGGAAAAACTATTGAGACAAAAGTGAAATTGTATGTCTTAATAACATTATTATTATTATTATTATTATTATTATTATTATTATTATATTTTATGCAGTGAAATGGCTATACAAAAATTAATATTTAGTATAAAGTTTTTTATTTTAGAACCTGAAAGACATGTACAGTACTCTGGTGTGCCTGCTTGGCTGATTACTGAAGATCATTTACAGGAACAATTCTAAATTCACTTGAGAATTCCCAGGTTTCCGAGCTATTTTTGTGCAGAGGTGGACACCCAGGCTTCAGAAAGTAAAAGTCCTGCCACGTATTTGTTCCATCCATTAACTATAAACCAGCTGATTCTAATCTGCACAACTCTTCAGCCAGATGGGGGAGAAGTAATTAGTGACATCACCTGTCTTATGCACACAGAGAACTATAATTAAGCAATATCACAAGAGAGGGATTGCTGTACTGCTGGATATAGCATGGCTTTGGTGCAGTCGTAGGCACGAGGGCACACCATGACCTCAAATGTGATATTGCTTTTATACAACAGTTCCACAAACAGCATTTATTATCAACAGATTATTATTATTATTATTATTATTATTATTATTATTATTTAACCAGTTATTTTACTGCTCCAACACATATCTGACCACAACTAACTATCTGCGACAGGCAGAGCTGGCGACCGGTTGTAGCTTTAATTAATATGGTGAAAGTAGTTTTAAATTACGGTACTATGTAGCCCAAAGTTAGGGGAAAATAAACCACGAAGGTGGTGGACAGTCCTGTAAATCTAACAAGTCTAATAATCTAATACGTTTCTCTTTATATTTCACTTTAGAATATCAGCTCTGTTAACTTCCGGGTTCCGAGGATAAATCCCAAACAGCATTAAATGGAAAGCTAGTGCGCTATGTTGGGTGTACAATCCCTTGTTCCACACACCAAGTAGTGTCCTTGATCAGGGGTTAAAGGAAGGGATTTGGGATTCAGCCTTGCGTTAGAATCTGGTTAACTTTGTAGCTGTAAATAAAAATTGTTATTATTATAAGTGTTCTTTAAAATGACATAATGTTATCAGATGTGCTTCTGAATGTGGGCGTTGGAAGGCGGCTGCTCTTTACTCAGTATGGCTGACCGTACCAACCTACTTTTACTCAAGATGCAACCATAAATAACCACTGTAGGACAACAGAGATGCCGAGTGATACATATAGTTACAGTAAAAGTCCCAATGGTGTTACCATCTATTATCAACACTCATGCAATTCAATTTTCAATAAAATTTTATTTGTATAGCGCTTTTAACACTTGACATTGTTGCAAAGCAGTGGAACAATTGCTCAGTTAAAACTAATCGTTGTATAATACATGGCATTTATACTGTACATCAATCCAGCTAACACTGTAAAACATCTAAAACGTCTTCTTTGATTTACTGTTAATATTAAGATCAAACATCAGTACAGGGAAAAGAATATATGAGCTCTGTGACATTATCTCTGTGACCTTGTTGCTTGGGGCATGGGTTCCGGGTAACGCTTTGGCTGCTTTGAGTATTTCAGGAACATCTGATCTTCTGGGATTTTCACACACTATAGGGTCCCTAGAGTTTGGTCAGAATGATGAGGTTCTACTGGGGGAAATGCCTTGGTGATGAAAGAGGTTTTGAGTAAAATATCCAGAATGGTTTAAGCTCTCAGGAAAGATACAGTAGCTCAAATAACCACTCTTTACAACCGTTGTGGGCAGAAAAGCTTCTCACAGAACACACACACATATCAAACCTTGGGGTGGATGGAGAACAAGAGCAAAAGATCACTCACTCACTCACTTACTCATCATCTATACTGCTTAATCCTGTAATCAGGGTCGCGGGGGCCTGGAGCCTATCCCAGGAGACTTAGGGCACAAGTCAGGGTACACCCTGGAGAGGGTGCCAATCCATCGCAGGGCACACACACATACTACAGGCAATGTGGGAACACCTATTAGTCTGATCTGTATGTCTTTGGACTGTGGGAGGAAACCGACCAAGCACAGGGAGAACATGCAAACACCATGCACACAAAGGCGTTACTCGAACCTGGCTGGGAATCGAACCCAGACCCTGGAGGTGCAAAAGAACATATAGAAATTGAAAATGTAAAGACAAAGTTTCTGGGCAACTGCTTTGACCTTTCTCTCCAGAACACTGACTTATACGAGGAAAAGTTCATTAATAAGGCTAAATTAGGATTAATATGCTCTTCCATAAACCTAGGTCTTTAACAATGTGAGAAATAAGGCATTCTGATTGATATGTTATAACAGCTTCTGCGCATAACACACAGTTATTACAAGACCGAGGTGTACAGTACTGCCACTGAGATCTGTCATGAAACACTCCTGCAATTAGGTTCGATCAAAAAATGAGTAGTCATGTTGCTCTCCTTTTCTCATTAACACCACCCCCCCAACACACACACACACATATACACACACACCACATACACAACACATACACAGACGTGCAAATTCTATGTCACACTGCAGTTTCTCTTCCTCAGAGGTGTCAGACTCGTAATATTCTTATACATCGTGAGCTGTTTCCATAAATAGCGTCACTGTACACACACACACACACACACACATTCACACACGCACAGCCGAAACACATTGTCTCGCTGTTGCAGAGGCTGATTTAGATTTCACACTCAGGGAGGTGTAATTCTGATTCTGTCCTCTATCTCGTCTGGGTATTAGATGTCCTCAGAGCATTTCCTCACTTTAGATCTGTACAGCTCAGGAATACTGAGTTATTATCGGCTTCTAGGTCTCAGTCCAGGGCTTTCATTCTCATTAGTCCTTTCATTAAGAATGCACTGTATTATTATTATTATTATTATTATTATATTTATTATTCAATGCCCGCCTCATGTCTGAATTCATGGAGTTTGCATCTGGGTACTCCGGTTTCCTCCCACAGTCCAAATTCCCCGTAGTGCCCGAATGAGCATTCAGGGTGTACCATAAGACTCCTGGGATAGTCTCCAGGCCCCCCACGACCCTGGATGAGTGAGTGAGTTTTGATATTAGTTAAAAAAATTATACATACTTATAATTTAAAGGGTACCTATTATGCAAAATTTATATTTTAGTCAGGCTTAGACATTCAGATCAGTCTCCAGAGTGTGTGTCTGTGTGTACAGACATAAAATGTTGTTCTTCTTTACTTTTATATAGGCCGAGTAAGATTTTCTTCCCAATGTGAGCTCATACTGTATAAGAAGATACCTCTCCCGTGTCTTGTTGCTTGGCTCTGCTGTACTCTGCGGGGGCGTGGCTAAAGAGTAGCCAATTCAAAACAGTGTGTTTGGAAGTGAGGTAAAACAGCTCTGAGACCTTTGTTAACTAGTTAAAGAAAATTGTTAAAATAAGGGACCTTGAATTATCAACTGATGTCTGCAATCAGCCTGTAGTTAATGTCAGTGTTTCCGTTCTGTTTCAGTCAGTATCTCGTCAGTTATAGCTAGATTTCAGCTAGATTTCATGACCATTTGGTTACTCAATTGGTCAGTGACTGTATTACAACTGTTATTGTCAGTGACTTGTGTGTCAATATTTACTGTCCGTCGTCTTGTAGCAGTGTACTTGTTAGTGATTAGTCTGTGATCAGTTTATTCATCACATGCTCTCTTTGGTTATTGGATGTCTGTAACTAGTTGGTGCCTGTATTTAGTCTGTAATGTCAGTTAACAGTGTGCTATAGGTCACTGTAGATTGTTTTGTTCCTGGTTAGTGTCTTGAGTCAGTTTCTGTAATCCATTTATTTATCTATGTGACCGGTGTGTCAGTGTCAGTTGTGGTCTATGTTTAGTGACTGTCGTTAGTTGTCAGGTCTGTTATTAGTGACTGTCTGTAAATGCTTAGTGTGAATCATTTCAATTCAGTGTGTCTCACTGGTCTGTCTGTAATTAATGTCTGCCATGTCAGTGCCTTGCTCTGTCCTTAATCTGATGTTTTCCATGACAACTGAATCAGTCGCTGTTGGTCTTCAGTCTGCTGCATGTCAGTATCTTTATTTGGTCCGTGACCAGCATCTGCAATCATGCTGCAATCTGTTATTGACAAATACCAAGATGTAGTCCTTATGTTTCCAATTATTGCCTGTAATCAGTCAGTCTGTTTTACTGGTGTCTGTAGTCAGTCTGTAGTCTGTGTCTATGAAGAAACAAGTAGAAAACAGTAGGAAATTCTAGTCCTGAACTATTGAGCAACAGCTGTCACGAGTCCTCAGAGAACATGTGTCTGTACCAGACAAGGTCAGGACCGTCTTCATGGTAAAGTGGAACCGTCCCCAGTCATCACACGCATCCCAGGCAGACCATACTGGCTTCCATGCGACCAAAATGGATAGATTGTTACAAGAAACCAGACACTGGAGTTGCTCAGTGTCTGTGATCAGTGTGTATTCAGTGTCACTGGTTAGTCTGTAAACATTTTGAGTCTGTGGTCAGTCTGTAATCAGTGTCTGTGATCAGTGTGTATTCAGTGTCACTGGTTG
>JAOVVA010000010.1:20099989-20113606 GCA_028565275.1 Leiocassis micropogon | reverse complement strand
TGTGGTCAGTCTGTAATCAGTATCTGTGATCAGTGTGTATTCAGTGTCACTGGTTAGTCTGTACACATTTAAGTCTGGTCAGTCTGTAATCAGTGTCTGTGATCAGTGTGTATTCAGTGTCACTGGTAAGTCTGTAAACATTTTGAGTCTGTGGTCAGTCTGTAATCAGTGTCTGTGATCAGTGTGTATTCAGTGTCACTGGTTGGTCTGTACACATTTAAGTCTGTGGTCAGTCTGTAATCAGTGTCTGTGATCAGTGTGTATTCAGTGTCACTGGTTAGTCTGTACACATTTTGAGTCTGTGGTCAGTCTGTAATCAGTATCTGTGATCAGTGTGTATTCAGTGTCACTGGTTAGTCTGTACACATTTAAGTCTGTGGTCAGTCTGTAATCAGTGCCTGTGATCAGTGTGTATTCAGTGTCACTGGTAAGTCTGTAAACATTGTGAGTCTGTGGTCAGTCTGTGATCAGTGTCTGTGATAAGTCCTTAGCCAGTGACTGACTGAAATTAAACTGTAAGTCCCAGCATTTGGTCTGTAGTCCATTGGGGTCCAATGTGTTTTTTAATTAATGTCTTTCATCAGTCCATCACTAGTATGTATGTAATCAGTCTCTAATGTCTGTAATCCTGTAATCTGTGCACATGGTCAGTCTACTGTATAATCATGGTTTTGCTCAGTTCAGTATTTAAGTTGGTACTCAGTCCTGTCGACTGTTTTCACGGATATTTGTCACTGTGCTATACTGTGTCATACATATGAGGTGATTGTTTCTCCTCAAAACTTTCCGCTATTTTTGATGTCCCTGCTGACCACACGGCATCAAGCTACCCAAACAAACAATATATGTGGATATGTGAGCCATCCATTATATGTGCATGTATGCATCTTTAAATGCAAGTAGATTTCTGCTTTTATTGTCTTTGATCAGTCAGTGAGTGGTCTGTAATCATTTTTTCTTTGATCAACGTGCTGTAAACAACTGTGTGTTTCTGTGGCCAGTCTGTAATCAAGACCTATAGTCAGTCTTAGGTCAATAATGAGTCAGTATCTGCATCCTGTGTCACAATCCAGTATTATCAGGTGTGTCAGTCCCTGTCTGTGGTTAGGCTGTTACTGCATTTGTAATCTATTATTGTCAGCATTGTCAGTCATTATGTTTGTTTAATGACCAATCAGTCTTAATGATTTAGTGTCTGCAGAGTTGGGTAGTAACGAGTCACATTTACTCCGTTACATTCACTTGAGTAACTTTTTGAAAAATTGTACTTCTATGAGTAGTTTTACTGCACCATAGTTTTTACTTTTACTTGAGTAGATTTGTGAAGAAGAAACCCTACTCTTACTCCGCTACATTCGGCTACACTCGACCCGTTACTTTTTTAACTATTTTCTACCGCATGACTGTTTCACCAATCAGACGCAGCAACAATAATCACATGACTCAGTTTGACCAATCAGATGCGGTAACAATAACCACATGTAGTCACATGACCACACCCAAACTGGCAGCATCAAGGGGGAAAAAAAATCTTCAGCCGGCATCCCTGGCATCATATACAAAGCATGTTTTACTTGCAAAAGAACAGCTTCCTACTGCGGTGTCTTCTCTAGCTGCCAAAACAAACACTTCAGCATATAAAAACTCGACTGCTAACCTGAAGAAACATGCCGCAGTAAGTTTGGCTATTTCACTGAATGACCTCTGAGTGTCTGTAGTCAGTGACTTTAATAGTGTCATTTTAAATGTGTCGTCAGTTGCTGTCAGTTACTGGTTAGTTTCTGTGATAATCATGTAATCAGTGTCTGTGATCAGTCTGTAATCCTACTGTGGATTAGCCTGGTCTGTGGTTCATAAGTACATTATGATCGATCTGGCATCAGTTACTGCCTGTGATTGAAAAAGTGTCTGTAGTTAGTCTATACAGTAATTGATGCCAGTGTGTAGTTTTAAAGTATTATCAGTAAGCATCTACATCATGACTGGCCTATAATCAGATAGAGTTTGTGGTCAGTCTGTAATCACAGGCAAAAGTTTTAACAAGAAAGGACATACAAGTCAGACATTCAGTAAGAGGGAGGCTCATTATTTTTTAATTCAAATGCACGACAGCACCGCCCACACAAAATCATGCACACACACGCGCAGTAACAGGAAATTAGGCAAACACATAAATCCATATGCTCAGTCTTGCAAAAAAAAAAAAAAAAAAAAAGGACAATCCTAAATTAGAAATATAGTCAAGACAATGTCACTTTGAATTATTTAGACAGGATCAGACTCGCTTTAGCTTCCAGGTCTCTATTGCATTCCGGATTTCTCTATTGCAAAGGAGTGTAGTAACATTTCAATATGATGAACAAAAAGTAAATAAATAAATAAATACATTTAAAACTGATTTACACTGTTTAAGGTTAACATTCATCAGTAGTGCAATATATTCAGTGACAGACCGTTGTGTGTTTCTAGGTGCAGTTTAATGCGTAGCTCCCATCTGCCAAAATCTTCTGCAGGAAAAGTGAATAAAATGCAAATAAATAAATAAATAAAAACAAGATGAAAATGATCGCCGGGACAGATTGTGCAGTCTCATGCCTACTCCTTTTGGTTTTAGTCCTTTATAATTCTTCCATGATGTATACCATTTAATATATCTTTTTAATTTATGCTTTAATATTTGAAATATGCGCCTCGTATAAATACAAACACTTTGATAAAGCTTTCTGTCGGGCTCGTACAGGGCTTATAGACTGTAAAAATGCAAAGGTGTAGGAATTGAAAATACGCCTTCTCATTATTCTTCTTTTATTTGTTGCTACTTACAATATATGCACTGTACAGTGTTATAAAATTCTTTGCTATTTACAAAGATTTACATTTAAACAATAATATAATGAGTAAGAAGCTGGTTGGTGTTAAAAGGCTACTGAAGCCTAAATACTGTATTTATTCTGAGTATAAAAAGCACTCTTTATATATTTGTATTTTTAAATATGTATATAATGTACCGGACATCCTTATCAATAATTTGTTAAAGTAACAAAATTATTAAGTTTTTCTTCCATTACTACCACAATAATGCTAATTCATACAAGTGGGCTTTTTTTTTCTTTTCTTTTGTTTTAAAGAATGTTAGCACCAGGCTAACACGTACTGTACATACTGTATAACTACCACCTACCTATAACTGTCTAAACAACACACCTAACATAACTACTGTATTGAATCAATATACAAGATTTCTAAAACCCTTCAAAAGCAGGAATGATGTGACATATAATCCCGAAATACTATATTGTTCAATGTGTTATGAAGTGGTTTCGTGAACATCTGGCGTTTATTTTATGACATCATAGGAGTAACTCGAAAGTGATCGACTTTTTATGGAAAAAAAACAATCCAAGGTTTTGAACATTTTTCCGACACTAGAATGCAGAAATATAATAAATCTTAAGCACTCAAGCCAAAGTTCGCTTCATAACCACATTTCTTAATATACAGTAGAAAGTCTAATCCTAGAGGTCAAGCGTTTTGTATAACTGGGTTTCTTAAATGATTTATTTTCAGGGAGGAATTTCACTGTAATATAAATTCCATGGACTCGCCAGGTCATTTATTTGTGTCAGGGTCATTGTTTAAACATAACACCTCAAGTGCTGATTATAACACCCAGAATGTTTTGCCTTAACACACACAGTCCGAGTTTGTTTCTCGTCTCTTGGACATACAGTACAGATACAGTGTACGGTGTTAATTCAACGCTAGGGATTTTGCTGTGGATTATCAGAGCTTTTTTATTCGTCTTGCAGGACACAATTATTAAAATTCTCATTAGGCATGAAGATAAGATTATGACATTATTTATATTTTTTGGGTTCTTGGGGTTTTTATTCGATCCCAGGCTAACATAATAATAAGAAGAAGAAGACGAAGAAGAAGAAAAAGAAATGCTTATAATGCTGGGTTGTGGTTTTGGTAAAATAAAATAAATGATGATGATGAAGTATAAAATATGGTAAAATAAGTAGAAAACCAGGACCCTTGAGAATGCTATTCTTTCAGGATATCCTGAAGACGTCTGGAAACATTTGGAATGCTTATACTCTGATTAACAGACATCCATTATTTAATGTTTGTGCATTTGTCATTGCACACTGAGCTTTGTCCATCATTCTGTCCATTAAAAATATAATAATAATAATAATAATAATAATAATAATTAAAAAGGTTCAGTGTATAGTGTGTAAACACAGTAAATGTTTAAAGATTCACACTACTAAAACTTGTTAATACCTTCCTCTTTTAGTCTAACCCACCTTTTTCTTTTTCATTTTAATGTGTATTATTATGCTTATAGAAAGTACTGTATAATATAACAGATACAGTGGTATATAAAGTCTTTGGAAGTGAGCTGGTTATATATCTGCTAATACACATTGGTGTGTGTGTGTGTGTGTGTGTGTGTGTGTGTGTGTGTGTGTGAGGCATGCTGTTTAAACGGCCTCCATCTCCATTCAAATGGTTTGCAAAAGCCTTTTGTTCTGAATAAGTTGTAATTTGGTGTCTGTACAAAGATTAAAGACTAGACTCTGTACCACTTCTTATATCCTCTGCTTCTCTTAGCAAGACTGTCAAAAAAAAAAAAGGCAAAATATCCTAAATACTGTAGAGGCGAATGTTTCTGATATTCCTCAGCGATCCAAGAAAATACAGTAATGTGAAACAGTCTTGAGCACCCCCCCTCCCCCCCACCCCCCCGCTCTCCTGAAGTCTTCATATTAAATTAAACTTAATGATGTAGATTAAATTAAGGAAATGAGATCAAATGTTTTACTGCGACAGGCTGTAACGTGGCTAAAGATACGATTAAAAAATTGCTTCTTTATGTAACGACCTCAGCAGCGACCTCATTTCCCCTCTCGTCTGTTCCAACCACTCAGCATTCAGCACCAGCAGTATACTAATCACTAGTCTGATCATCTCTTATTGTCTGCGCCTGTTTCTCACTGGGTCATGGCTTAAGTTAGCTGTTGTTTTTTTTATGCTTGAAGGATTCATAGGTCACTGTGTGGCTGGACTGAAAAATCAGAGCGAAGTCTTTCAAAACTCCAGGAGAATTATTCCTCAAGACTACATTAAAATACAAGAAAGCCTGGAGCTTTGGAAGCAAAATATCAAGAAATACTTTTGTACAGTACTGTATTCGATCAAATGATATATTAATATACAGTATATTAATACATTTCAACCTTCCGATTATTTTTATAACGCCGTGTACCCTGAGAATCTCAGCATTCAATTACAGAAAGAGAAATATTTCTAGGGGCTTCTGAACAAAATTGTGATGCAGTAGAACTGTTTAAAATTTAAAGTTCAGATTAAATAGAAAAAAAGCTTTAGATCAAATCAGATGTATCTTGAAATTGGAAATATTAAATAAACCTGCTTGACTAATCTCTTTTTGACTCTGTTTTGGTACTTAACCTTTAAGTAAAAACTTAACAACTTGGGGGTTGAACATGAAGCAGATCCTGAGAATATGTGATATGTCACTAATGCATGATTAATAAACTAGGGCTAAGCAAAAAATTATGATATAATATCTTATGATATGTTATAGCACAACACACATGGCAGCTTGTTAAGGTTTTTTTTTTTGTTTTGTTTTTTTATTGGAAGCAGCTGATGTTAAAATGTTGCACCCAAAATTTTAAATACTAAAATGTAAAAAAAAAAAAAAAAGATTTAGATTTTTTTTTTTGTGGGTAATAAATATTATTAAACCTTGAAAAAAAATCACAAAGATACTGTATATCGTGATATACTTCACACATCATAGTGAAAATCCTGATATGATGTTTTCGTCACATCGCTCAGCCGTTACACTCAATCATTAGTGCCTTAAAGCTTTCTCATTGGTAAGAAGGTTGTATAAATTTCTCCCACCATCCATCCATCCATCCATCCATCTATCCATCTAGGAACCTCTGTAGTCCAACTAGGAACCGTGGAGGCCAATGGTGACCATTTTATTTATTCGCATTTTTATGACCGTGGTAGGACCTCCGTTCATCATTCACACGTGCCTTTACACACTACGGGCAATTTGGGAAAACCATTTAGACTAATCTGCATGTCTTTGGACTGTGGGAGGAAACCGGAGTACCCGGAGAAAACCCATCAAGCACGGGGAGAACATGCATACTCCATGCACACAGACCCTGAGGCAGGAATCAAACCTGGAGCCTGGAGGTGCAAGGTGACAGTGCTAATCACTACGCCACCCTGCCGCATTAACACTTTGATTATATCATAACTCTAGCCGTCATTAGCAAGTCTGGATGCTTTAACAGAGTTACACATGCTCTTGAGCTGATATAAAGAAGCATTTGAAGCTGCAACCTTCACCAAGTTTTTCATCAACCTTCACCTCCTACGTATTGCTTTTCTATCATTTAAATCTTCTGACGAGGGTCAGCTAGCTTATATACTGTATTAGCCAGGTCAGGTCTTAGCTTCACTACATGCAGCTTATAATGGATGTGAAATGGATAATGATGAATGCTAACTCATTTTAAATTGAGGTAAATATTAATATTCAATTATTTGTCCCATGTACCTTACAGCACATTGAAATGATTTTTCCGCGTATCCCAGTGAGGAAGCTGGGGTCAGAGCGCAGGGTCAGCCAGGATACAGCACCCCTGGAGCAGACCTTCCTCATGGGCAGTAACTTGGCAGTGCTGGGGCTCAAACCCCCAACCCTCCAATCAGTAACCCATAACCTTAACTGTTTGAGTCACCACTGCCCCAGCAAATTGCTGCTGGGATTGAACCCGTGACCTTGGCATTATCAGCACCATAAATATCCAGTATGGATGAATGAGAGTTTACTGATTTTGGAATTAACTACTTAATTAGTTAATCATTAGTATCTAGGGGGATCTTTGTTTGCTAATCCATCTAGGGACCTCTGTAGTCCGGCTAGCGACTGTGGAAGCCAATAGTGATTACCATTGTATTTATTCCCATTTTATGACAGTGGTAGGACCTCTGGTCAACAATCACACACGCGTTTACACTCTACAGGCAATTTGGGAATGCCAATTAACCTGATATGAATTTCTTTGGACTGCGGGAGGAAACCGGAGTACCTGGAGAAAAAGCCACTAAGCACGGGGAGAACATGCAAACTCAATGCACATAGACCGAAGATGGGAATCGAACCTGGACCCTGGAGGTGCAAGGCTACAGCGCTAACCACTAAGCCTCTGTGCCGACTGCTAATCTCTTGCTAAACCAATAATCTTCAAGTTTATTCTGTTTACTTGCTATTGAGGAGATTTCTATTGACCGTACATGAGCGAATTCTAACATCAACTTCAAATCGAGTGATATATGATAAACACACCGTTCTTACGTGTTGTAATTCAACAGTACTGCATCTCCCTATACATACTGTATCTAGCTGACCAAACTCTCTGCATCTCAAAGTTAAGTCTTTTTTTAAACATGCATATTTTAGTGTATATCTTTCAATGTGCTATCTATTCTTTTTCTAAAAGCTCCATGCCTCATTTTTTGTTGGGTAAATGCTAGACAAATGATTGTAAGTGCAGTTAATGCATATTTCCTGACAGCTGAATGCTGTGTTCAGTACAGTAGATGTGAGATCACCTATTGTGCTCCTGACATCTTAAAACTGCAAGAAAGTACCAGGCTCTTTTTGATTGAATTTTCATTAGAATACATTTTTAGAACAAATCCTTATGTATTTATCAAATAGACAGACACCCATGTACAGTATATGCATGAGTATGTGTGCCTATCAGAGGTGTATGTATCTTAAATTTATCATCTACCCCAATGGTAGTAAATAAAATCTCCAGTGTGGACAGTTGCCCAGAACTCTAAGTGGCAAGGCTGTAAGATATTGTTAAAACCTTCAGCATTATAGTTAGCTAGCTAAGCACATTATACAAGATTAAAAGAAACAAATGGTTTTTCTGATTACGTGCCCACCCTCAGGATGTGGTAGGAGCGGCGCTCACAAGGCACAAAGAAACATCTTGAAACTGGCATGGAAGCGTGCAAAAATCTCTGGAAGTAGCTGTGTGATTGTTTTAGAACGTACAGAATGAAAAGTTTCTCGACCATCACCATTTTGAATCTCTGTTCTGCTGCCCCCTTGTGGAGTAGCTGTTTAACGACAGAACAGACTCGCGGCACTAGGTGGGGTACACCCTGGACGGTCTATAGCAGGGCTCAAGCGCACCCACACAGACGAACACTACGGGCAATTTGGAAACACCAGTTAGCCTAATCTGTTGGAGGAAACCAGAGTTCTATAATTCTGATATAATCCAACCATTCTATGCCAATCCAACATGCTCCACCCCTTACAGACTGACAAAGATGGTGGTGTCTTGATTGGCTGTTTCACCTTATGATGCAATAACACTTCGCGTAAAGGAGCTAAACACCTTGTGTCGTGCTAAAAACTCGAGGAGAGATTCGAACCCTCAACCCTGGAGGTGCGATGCCACTGTGCTGCCTCATTTATGGTTTATTATCATTATTATGATTGCTTATATTATTACATGTACATCATCTATACTCTGCCCCAGGTATCCCAGGGTACTAGGCAGGGTGCAACCTAGATGGGGTGCCAACCAACCAGTCACACACATACTGTACACACACACTTACACACCCATACACTACGGGCAATTTGGGAACACCAATCATCCTGCACTGCATGCCTATGGACGGTTGGAGGAAACCGGAGTACCCGGAGGAAACGAACCAAGCACATGGAGAGCATGCAAACTCCACTGATACAGACCGGTGAGGAGATTCGAACCCCTGATGTTGAAGGTACAGGGTGACAGAATAAAGCACTAAACAGGCATCCTGTCCAAGTTTCTGGTTCATTATTATTATTATTATTATTATTATTATTATTATTATTATTATAGTTGATGTGTGTAGTGCAGCAGGTGGTGCTGTGTTTCTTTCTGAATATGTTATTTCTATGTCTGTAGGAAAGCAATGCTAGTGTGTGGACGATATCCAAACAGATATAAAGGTCACTGGAATGATATGAGATGATATTAAGAGCAGTTTCATGACTGGACATCTTTGAGAGGAACAAAAATAACAATTTTATTATTTTTTTTCGTTTTAGAAAATAACCTTAAAGGATTATTTGCTTTTCAAACCATTAGCAAGGCTATTGTGTTATAGATATATTTCGTTTCCCTTTTGACAGTTTATGCATACCAGTGTTAACAAAGCACATGCAAATTATTCACTTTTTATTGATCAGGCAAAACCTGAAGACTTTCTCTCAACTTCCCCTTCACTTCCAAATCACTTCTGTATATTACACAGCCAAAAAACAAACAAACAAACAAACAAACAAAAAAACTACATATACATATCATTTTATAAAACCTCCCTCTATTTAAAGAAATGGTTTTGAAATAAAAAAAAAATTAAAAAAAACAAATGAAAAAATTAATAAAATAAAAATAAAAGAATGGTGTAACACACATTAAATGACAACTAATGCACATGCTAGGATCGACAATAATATTTTGGCATGGCATTTCCTTTTATATAAATCAGCTTCTTATCTTCATAGCTTTCTAAATATAATAGAAAAAGAAAATGGTCCTTAAAAGTAAGTCCCGATAGTCCGAATCATTTTTTTTTCTCATTCAGTAGTGTGTGGCACTTGAGATTCCCCTCAACCTGAAGACATCTCCAGAGATAAAACTTAATATTTTTTTCTCTCCCTGTAAAAAATAATCTCTCCCTCTGTATTGTAGCTGAAGCTCAAGTGTGCATCGTCTGGTGATAAGAAGATCAGGCCATAAAATTCAAGCCTGGGATTCGTGGAGTTGCTCGAAAAAAGGGCAAAACAGCAGCCCGCTAATGTGGAGTGTACAGATAAACGAGTTTCTGAGGGGAAAAAAATTCCATGCTTCATGCTTTTCATCCTTTATTAAGAGACTCATTGAGTTTTATCGCATTTCATCCCTTATTTACGCTCCCCATAATTTATAATAACATATTAGCCTGGGGCAGACATCTCATCATGGGAAGAAAAAAAAACTGAGGAGAGTGGAAAAAAAAAATCGATTTTGGTTAAGGAGCAGCTTTATTGTGTGTGTTTTCAGAATAAATACCCTGGTTATTGAAAATCAGGAAGAGTGTGTGGGCGGGGCCCGATGCCCTGGGGAGATTTCCTGTTCAGACGGACTTGCGTCGCCTCATCAGGCGCGAATTGTCCGTGAAGCTGTGCAAGCCGGGTGAAACGGAGCTGATAGGGGAGGGCAGGAAGCTGTTCTTCAATGCGCTCGGTGAAATCTCCTCGATGTGGTACGTCACCGGCGAGTGGAAGTATCTCGGCTGACATGTGAAGGAGTTCTGGTGCGCGAACGGCCTTCCTCCCAACCCCAGCCCCCCTCTTCCTCCGCCCTCTCCCGCCAGCATGGCGGAGCTGCCGAAATCGTGCGAGTGATAATGCATGCATGAGCACACCGACTGCAAATCTGCGACCTCTGATCTGTACTGATCTCGATCCCGCCTCCTTCGGTGCATCCTGCCGGACACGGCGTCTTCCTGGACGTGGACGATGACGCTGCTCCTGTTTCCGGCAAGCGAGGCCCGTTCCTCGGCGTCCCGCCGCTCGTCCTCGCTGTTCATGGTGAGGAAGCGCAGCACCACCAGGTTGAGGAAGGCGCCAATGACCGTCAGCCCCACCAGGATGTACATAAAGCTGAAGGCTACATACAGAGGCTTTTTCTGCAGAGCACGGTTCTTCTGCAGTGCCACGAAATCACCAAATCCGATAGTGGTGAGCGTGATGAAGCAGTAGTAGTAAGATTGGAAGAAGCTCCAGTCCTCGTAGTGCGAGAAAGCCGCGGCCCCGATGCACAGAGTTCCCATGCACGAGAAGAACCCAACTGTCACCATGTTCTCCATGGAGACGTCGGTGATGCGCATCCCGCAGCACTTCTTGATGCGCTTCAGCAGGTACTTGACGAAGGTGTTCATTCGCTCACCCAGGCTCTGGAACATCACAAGAGTCAGGGGGATTCCCAGAACCGCGTAGAACATGCAGAACGCCTTCCCTGCATCGGTACCTGGAGCAGCGTGGCCATAACCTGAGAGGGGACACAACAATAGACTTTAGAACAAAATCTCAGGACGGGATAATCTCACATACAACATACAAACCGTAATTAAGGTTTCATCCTAGACTTAAAGTGTTCTCAAGTGGTTCTGATGGTTCTTTCTGTCTTTCTGTTCTAGGATAGTCAACTCGAAGAAAAATGTTAGAAGGTGCTTGGTTTCTAAACATCAATCACTGTAACAGATCCCCTGCAGCGCTTTACCCAATACTGGCATTCAGCTTCAACTAGAACCAAAGGAAAAGACAGAAATGTACTGGGAGTTATGAAGAAAAGTAAAGCATTGGTTTGTAGTACTTCCCTCACACTTATTTCTTTGCACATTTCTTTTTTCATCAGACTGCTTAAGCTTCAACACTTACTTTATGAAAAGTGTATATAGTTAAACGTGAGAGTTCTGCTGGAATTAATTTCCAGTCACAGTCATCAACTTCTTATGGTGTAATGCTAAGAGTAATGACACCGTAACCTGAGGGGACAGAAAATGTGAAGGCTGTTAAAAGAATACAGCGTTAAAAGTAGATAATTAGTCGAGGGGATGAAATTGCTAACAACTTCAAAAAGAGATGACCGTACAGTTTGGAGAGATGTTATAAAACCAGACGAGAAGTGCAAGTACTGTACGTTAATGAATTCGCAAGTGAGGAGAGACTTCATGGAAGTCTGCCAGGTGGTCTAATGCAAATGTATGTATTTTGACTGACATGCTTAAAGATAATATGACCATCAACGCATGTACAGTAAGAGTAAAGAAGAGAAACTGAGAGTAGTGACGCTGATTTCCTGTCATGGTCGAGAAATTTGTACAAATCAATCAAGAGAGTGCTTTCTTTATAACCCTTAATCAGGGGAAGAACCACATTTGTTAACAGTGTCAGCGTATTCATTCTCATACACTCATTCTCATACGCTCATTCATTCTCTATACCCCTGTCCCGTACAGGGTCATGGGAGCCTATCCCAGGGGACTTGGGGCACGGATCGGTGCCAGTCCGTCACACAGCACACAAGCTACGGGCAATTTGGAAACTAGAATACCCAGGGGAAACCTGCCAAGCACAGGAAAAACATGCAAAATCCCATGCACACAGACCTACGGTTGGAATCAAACCCTTGACCCTGGAGGTGTACAGCCACAGTGCTAACCATTATTACGCCACCATGCCACATAACATAGACACTTTTTACCCCAAATGGACAAGAAACCATACATATTAACTTCACTGTCCTTGATTTAAAAACTGGCAACAGTGAACAAAATGGAGAAAAACAAATTACAAAAGGAAAATATTTGGTTTAATGGTCTTGGTAAAATTTCTAGAGATTTCAATAAGTGCACTATAAAGGACTAAAATCTGTTGTTGTTAGTCTTTCGGCTGCTTCCGTCGAGGGGTTGCCAAACTGGACCATCCGATCCACACAACAACTTGGCACAGGTTCCTGATGCAACCCTCGCATTTTATCTGGGCTTGGGACCGGCTCTGCATCCGCTGGCAGGGGTTTGGACATTTTGTGAGAATTAAACCTGGGCCTTCCGCATGGCAGACGAGAAACCTACCACTGAGCCACCAATGCCAAATGATTAAAATCTGTAATTTCAGGGAAAAGAATACAGAAGGATTTGATTTAAATGCTTTTCCTTAATAAAAACAAACAAACAAAAAAATTCCTTAAGGTCACTGGAATCATGTTTTGATTTTTTTATGCATGTTTAAAAATATTTAGTAATAATCTGTGTGCTATAAAATAATAATGATAAGAAGAAAAACAAAATCGAAATCCAAATTCTATAAATAAGCAAACAAAATTCCCTTTCAGACACCCTTTCACCCAGACAAAGATGGTGGTATCTTTATTTGCATTTTAGGCATTTGACAGAGACTCTTTTCCAGGGTGACTTACATTTTTATCTCAGTATACTGAGGAGTTGAGGGTTAAGGGCCTTGCTCAAGGGCCCAACAGGGAGGTTGTGGGATTTGAACCTGGGACCTTCTGAACCGCAGTCCAATGCCCTTAACCACTGAGCTACCCCTGACCCCATTTTCTTATTAGAAGATGTTTGGCTATTTCATCTTATGACGCAATAACACTAAACACTGTGTCGTGCTAACAATTCAATTCAATTCCATTTAGTTTTATTTATAACAGCGGTCATTGTCACAAAGCAGCTTAACAGAAAAAAAAATAAAAATAGGGAAATGTGCATGAAATGTGTGAGATGAATGTCTACAAATCAAAATGATCAGATTGTCCCTGATGAGCAAGAAGATGGTGTTGAGGGAAAGAAACCTTGGGAGGAAGCAGATTCTACAGGTGAGATCAGATCAGATTCAGGAGATTATATATATATATATATATATATATATATATACAGTGGTGTGAAAAACTATTTGCCCCCTTCCTGATTTCTTATTCT
>JAOVVA010000010.1:20072417-20088096 GCA_028565275.1 Leiocassis micropogon | reverse complement strand
GTAAAGCCAACTTCCTTTGTTCATGTTTGATTGGTTTTGTTATTAAAAAGACTTTGTTTAACCATCATCCCCCTCTGCGTCTATGCCTGCCACTCCATGCCCACAGTCCAACACCTAGCAGAACGTGACACCTAGAAGTCCACAGTTGGAAGTCCCATTAAAACACACTAGCAATGCTCCCATAAAAGCACATAAATATATTTTTAATCGTCATTGATGCTGTTTGTGCTGTGTTCCCGTCACTGATCTTGAGAATCAGCTTGAATTTTAATGATTTTAATTCAACCTTATCCTAAAGTCCTGTAGTCAACACTTACTGTACAAACATAATTTCAGAAACCAACGGTGGTCTGTAATGTTGGCAAAGTAACTCGGTCTCAACGTTTCAACAACCAAAAATCCCTGCTGGCGTAGGCTACGGAAAGAAACAATGTCGAGGCGATGTGTGAGCAAAGACGGTGTGTGTCTGTGAGGTACAGGGGCATTTCCATTGTACTGTAAGTCAGAGTGGATAATAAGTTTTATAAGACAATGAGAAAAAAAATATGCACTGTGTGATTCACTGTTTATCAAGCAAAGACTAAGAAAGCGAGAAAAATGTCCTCAATGCAAATTAAAGTTTTTGTGCTAGTTTTATATATAGTGGGAATTTTGCTGAAACCTGGCAACCCTGAGTAGAAGACACTTGTCTGGTTTTCTTATTCTTGTTGTCTGGTTTACCAACATATGATAGGGACTTAGCCAAGATTGCCAAATTTTGGTTAAGTGTTTTTTGCTAGTAATTTGTTTGCAGATATTTAATTCTCAATTGAAAATTTAATGGACATTTTCCTTGAATTTGAACGTGATGGTTCACACATACACGTCAGATTCTGGCGATATGAGAAACTGATTTGCTCAGCATCCTCTCCTAAAAGCGTGTTACGAGCACATAAATCTCCCCACATCCTGTCCAGTAGGTGTGAACACTCAACCCCTCATCTCATAAACACCAACTTACGCAAGTAAATCTGACATTAATATAAAGAATATGATCTCTCATTTGAGTGAGGTGATTTCAAAACTGTGTGTGTGTATGGCCTCATGATGCTTAAGTGCTTTAGACTGCAGAGTACACAAAGCATGAGAAGTCATTAGAGAAAGGTCAGTGTGTGAGAGAACTCAACAGGAGAACAGATGCTGCGTCACACACCAGTGCGCAAGCACACAAACACAGGGATTGCGTGCAAGCTCTCTAGAGCCAAGCTCATCAACTGTGCACTACTCGAAACGTCCCGACATATTCTTCCTACTGTTGCCGTGTCCCAAATCACACTTCCTGTTCACTACAGAGGCCACACAGTATGGTCACAACCAAATGAGAAGCTCCCCTCTCATATCTTCTGGTCCGAGTCGTTTGTTCTTTTGTCACGTGACTCCTATAGACGCTATGCAGTGCATTACACAGGAAACAGAATTGCGCGGTTTTTCTCATTAGTCTTCTAGTCCGAGTCCTTCGTTTTTTTGTTTTTTTTTATCTATTGCACTGCATAGAGTCTATGGGGGTCACGTGACAAAAGAACGAACCACTCATGAGATGAACTGCTCATTTCTGTTTCCTGTACATAAGGTGGTTTTGCGATGATGCTGCATACGCGCCCAGTAGAAAATGAACGAATCACTCTCTGAGACTACTTGTTCTTTTGAGTCACGTTAAAGAGGCACGGTTCATTTGAAATAGAACTAATCGTTCATGAATGACCCATCACTAATATGGACAATAGTATTTTTACTCAACCTGTTAATTATTAAATTTAGGTGTTTCAGTCAATCTGGCCTCTTATCCCCAGTGAAGGGCAATCTTAATGCTTCAGCATAACAAGACATCTTGGACAATGCTATGCTTTTTATTACCTTTGTGGCAACAGTTTGGTGAAGGCTCTTTTGTTTTCCAACATGACAAGAACTTGACTGGCCCTAACACAGAGCCCTGACCTCAACTCCATCAAGCACCTTTGGGATGAACTGGAACAGAGATTGTGAGCAAGGCCTTCTTGTCCGACATCAGTGTCTGACCTCATAAACGCTCTACGGAATGAATTGACACCCAAAATCTTGTGGACGGCCTTCCAAGAAGAGTGGAAGCTTGTATAGCTGCAAAAGGAAACGGGGTCGACTTCATATTGAAATGTATATATTTGGATACAATGTCATTGCAGGTTTGGGCGAATATTTTAGTCCAGATAGTGTATTTCATACTGTATACTGTACTGTACATACTATAGAACATGTTTTAGTCCAAACCAATAAACCCCATATAAACTCTATAATATATACTGTATCTCAGTTCACTATAAACACTAAAACACACGTTTTACTACTTCACAATTGTTTCAGTCTCACCAGTACACAGTGGGCGTCTCCCAAATGTACACCCTATAAACACTAGACTCCTAAACTGATTCATTTAAAATGTTATATATCTTACACCCATATTAATTAAGAGGCTTTTTCTACTTTCGGGCACTTGGTCATAGCGTCCTACAAACAAACACTTCTACCATGCATGCTTTTTCATTTTTATTTTTTTTTAAGAGTATAAAGTGTCAGATGATTCATTCAGGAAATGAGAGTGTTGTGTTGTCAGAACACAGAGCCTCCGGCAAAGAGCTCCAGAGCACTTATATATTTAGAAGTGGTTATCCTGACAGCTTTAGACGTCTCATAAAAAGGATCGCTGACAACACAGCTGCTAGATTGTTGGCAACGAGCAATGAGTCGAACGAGTCGATTCATACTGTATGATTCACTGGGGATAATGTGCTTTATGGGAGGGGTTTCCCTGTATGTTTTATGATGTCATATGAGTTTAATAAGGTAATTCACGAAGGGTTTAAACTTTAATTCTGTATGTGTGTATAACACAGATGTGCACACAAACTGAGTCAACATGAGATGCTCATCATAACATCAGTAACACATAAAAGTAAAAATAACCAGACGCCATATTTCCATCCTCAGAAACAGCAGGGTTGACACGGGCGCTGTTCCATGATGGGGGTCGAGGCTCTGATGTCACATGTCAATAGTCTAAAAGTCACTCATTGAAGCTTTTCCAAAGAGCTCATTCCTTATTAGCAGATGATGGATTCAGAATAACAATTGTATTTTTTTTTTCACAGCAGTGACTCAGCAGGCTATAAATCTTGAATGCCAAATTGATGTGGTGGATAATCATAGTGATTTTGACCAAAAAAAAAGAGAAAGAAAAAAGGTACTTAATGACCTGACCTATTCCTATTATTACATTATAATTATATTAAGCTGACAAGGTTTAGATTTGAAGCACTTCTCATCATGTATTTTTCATTGAAAGCTTTTGCAATAGCACGGTGTAAACATCATTACAGGTAAAAGAAAGCAACCATAAATCGAGTCCTGGAAAAGACAGCTGGGACATATAAGTCTTAAGAGAAATAAAAACATTATTATGAAACAAATTATATGGATAAGCTTTTAAGATGTATTTCAATAAAAAAAAATAATCAAAGCATACAGAATACAATGTTTGATTCGCGGTTAGTCCCAGTTTTTAGGACTCTACTGCTAAGACTCTATTGCTAGTCCCTGTCTATATGGCTCTGACTCTTGGCAACTCCTAGTCTTTAGAGCTCTGACTTTTGGTTAGTCAATCTTACTCTGACTTTTGGTTAGTCCTAGTCTTCAAGACTATGTCTTGTGATTAGACCCAGTCTTTGTGTCACTGACTCTTGGTTAGTTCCAGTCTTTAGAGCTTGGGCTCTTGGTTAGTCCCAGTCTTTGTGGCTCTGATTCTTAGATAGTCCCAGTCTTTAGAGCTTGGGCTCTTGGTTAGTCCCAGTCTTTGTGGCTCTGATTCTTGGTTACTCCCAGTCTTTGTGGCTCTGACTCTTGGTTAGTCCCAGTTGGTTAGTGGCTCTTTATCACTTTTTTAGTGGTAGTCATTGTAGTTTTTAATTGTGGTTAGTCCCAGTTATTGTGGTTTTGATTGTTGGTTAGTCCAGGTATTTGTGGGCCTGACTTTCTTTGTGGTTTGTGTCGGTCTGAATTTTGGCTTTAAGGCTAGCCGTTGTGGTTCTGAATCTTGATTAGTTCTGGTCTTTGTGGCTCTGACTCTTGATCAGTCCCAGTTTTGGGGAGAGGGGGGAAGGGGGGGCTAGACTTTTTCATGATTACAATCTTCAGGGCTCTTCTTTTTCTTTTTCTTTTCATTATTCTGAGCCTTTTAGACTTTGACTCTTGATTATTGGCAGTTTTGAATTTATTCCTCTTAGTCTTTGTGGCTCTGATTCTTGGTTACTTCCAGTCTTTGTGGCTCTGACTCTTGGTTAGTCCCAGTTGGTTAGTGGCTCTAAATTTTGGTTATTTAAAGGGTTAAATGCCAGCCATTGTGATTCAGAATTTTGATTGGTTTTGGTTATTGTGGCACTGATTCTTGGTAGGTCCCATTTTCTGAGAATCTAACTCTTGTGTAGTTAAAGTCTTTAGGGCTGTGAAATTTGATAAGTCAAAGTTCTTTAAGTTTTGACTGCTGTTAAGTCTTTGTCTATGTGCCCCTGTCTCTTGGTTAGTCCCCAGTCCTTGTGGAAGAGACTTTGTGGAAGAGGTTAGTTCAGGTACTTGTGGGTCTGACAGTTATTTAGTTCTAGACCTTCTTTGTGGTTTGTGTGGGTCTGAATTTTGGCTTTAAGGCTAGCCGTTGTGGTTCTGAATCTTGATTAGTTCTGGTCTTTGTGGCTCTGACACTTGATCATTCCCAGTTTTTGGGAGGGGGGTTAAACTTTTTCATGATTACAATCTTCAGGGCTCTTCTTTTTCTTTTTCTTTTCATTATTCTGAGCCTTTCAGACTTTGACTCTTGATTATTGGCAGTTTTGAATTTATTCCTCTCTGCATTTTAAAATCTTACTTTTGGTTACTTCTAGTTGTTCCCGAGGGTGCCATCAGGCCATGGCTGAAGCCTTAGATGAGCCTCCTAACCTTTACACTGTATGTTGGAATATATTAATAAAGATTAGATGTGTATAAAGGGGCTCAAAATACATATTTACTTACACATACTCACACATGACTGTCTTTTTTTAACATGCACACACGTGTCTAATGCAATATGATGACTCATCCACAATAAAGACTAGACCATTCTGATTTGTCATCCTGTAATGATTCAGCACTAATCCGGCAGCAGCTAGAAGCTTGATCAACGACTCTGAAGAACAAAAGAACTAAGCATTTCTTCTTTTCTTTTCCATCTTCTTTTTTTTCTAATACATGCACTTTTCCTTCCTACTTCCCTAGCATTTTTTCCCCCCATCTCTTCACGGAGACTCAAACACCCAGCGCTCTTCAGCTCAGTCACGGCGTAATTGCAGCCGAATTAATGGAGCTAAATTGAATAAGATAAAAGTGAAAGGCGTAATAATCGATGTGGAGTCTGTGAATAGAGCACATAGATGTCTAAGTGGCCTCATTGAATTGTGCCACAATGAAATAGCTGAAAAAAGCACTGAAACGATAGTTCGGTACTGCATTAATGCGTAATGATAATGCTAGCTGGTTGAGAGACAGCACAGGGTCATTTGACATTTTTGCAATTTCAGCAATCTATAAGGAACGGTGGCTCAAAAACTGTAATAAGGACAATGACATTACCGAACCACGAGCCCTGAGGATTAACAGTCAGGCCTTTTTATAAAGGATGTACTCATAAATCATTTTAATAGTCTTTCCGATTTATCCACATTATTATACGAGTTATTTCTAATTTGCCAATTTGTTAAATTTTTTCAAACAATCTAACTATATAAACACCCCAAATGAGGTGTTATTTCCTAAAATAATTATTTCCCCCACTGCTGTTTTGACTGATAATGACTTGTGCAGAGTTATAAAGCATCTTTAAAGACTTTAATTTATACATCAATTAAAAATGCAGTTGCTGAGCGCTTCGAGAGAACTCATAAACACCCACGAAATCATGGGCTGGTGCAGGAAGACTGCAGATTTTAATGAAAATATAAGTTTAAGAGTGTTAGTGTGTTTTAGTGTGTGTCATTGTGGATTAGTGTGTGTTAGTGTGTGTTATTATGTATGTGTATTAGTGTATGTTAGTGTGTATTAGTCTGTGTTATTGTGTATTAGTGTGTGTTATTGTGTATTAGTGTGTGTTAGTGTGTTTGTGTGTGTTATTGTGTATTAGTGTGTGTTATTATGTATGTGTGTATTAGTGTATGTTAGTGTGTTTTAGTGTGTGTTATTGTGTGTTAGTGTGTTTTAGTGTGTGTTAGTGTGTATCAATGTGTGTTAGTGTATGTTAGTATGTTTTAGTGTGTGTTATTGTGTATTAGTGTGTGTTATTATGTATGTGTGTATTAGTGTATGTTAGTATGTATTAGTGTATGTTAGTATGTTTTAGTGTGTGTTATTGTGTATTAGTGTGTGTTAGTGTGTTTTGGTGTATGTTAGTATGTATTAGTGTGTGTTAGTGTGCGTTAGTTTGTGTTAGTGTGTGTTAGTATGTATTAATGTATGTTAGTGTGTGTTAGTGTGCGTTATTGTGTTGTAGTGTGTGTTAGTGTGTGTCAGTGAGTGTGTGTGTGTGTGTGTGTGTTAGTATGTTTTAACCTGTGTACTAGTATGTGTTAGTGTCTGCTTCTGTGTGTAAGTGCGTTTTATTATGTGCTCAATGTGTATTAGTGTGTGTTAGTGAGTGTGTGTGTGTGTGTGTGTGTGTGTGTGTGTGTGTTTGTGTGTGTGTTAGTATATTAGTGTCTGTTAGTGTGTTAGTGTGTGTTAGTCGGTTTAGAAGCTGTTAGTATGTTTTAATGGGTATTACTATGTGCTAGTGTGTGTCAGTGTGTGTTAGTGGCTTTAGAATCTGTTAGTATGTTTTAGTGTATGTTAGTATGTATTAGAGTGTGTTATTGTGTATTAGTGTGTTTTAGTGTGTGTTAGTATGTTTTAGTGTGTGTTATTGTGTATTAGTGTGTGTTAGTGTGTGTTATTGTGTATTAGTGTGTTTTAGTGTGTGTTGTTGTGTGTTAGTGTATGTTAGTATGTATTAGTGTGTGTTAGTGTGTTCTAGTGTGTTATTGTGTATTAGTGTGTGTTAGTGTGTATTAATGTGTGTTAGTGTGTGTTATTATGTACAGTATGTGTGTATTAGTGTATATTAGTATGTTTTAGTGTGTGTTATTGTGCATTACTGTGTGTTAGTGTGTTTTAGTGTGTGTTATTGTGTATTAGTGTGTTTTTGTGTGTGTTATTGTGTATTAGTGTGTGTTAGTGTGTGTTATTATGTATGTGTGTATTAGTGTATGTTAGTATGTTTTAGTGTGTGTTATTGTGTATTAGTGTGTGTTATTGTGTATTAGTGTGTGTTATTATGTGTGTGTGTTATTGTGTATTAGTGTGTGTTATTGTGTATTAGTGTGTGTTAGTGTGTGTTAGTGTGTGTTATTGTGTGTTAGTGTGTGTTAGTGTGTTTTAGTGTATGTTAGTATGTATTAGAGTGTGTTATTGTGTATTAGTGTGTGTTAGTGTGTGTTATTGTGTGTTAGTGTGTGTTATTATGTACAGTATGTGTGTATTAGTGTATGTTAGTATGTTTTAGTGTGTGTTATTGTGTATTAGTGTGTGTTAGTGTGTTTTAGTGTGTGTCATTGTGGATTAGTGTGTGTTAGTGTGTGTTATTATGTATGTGTATTAGTGTATGTTAGTGTGTATTAGTCTGTGTTATTGTGTATTAGTGTGTGTTATTGTGTATTAGTGTGTGTTAGTGTGTTTGTGTGTGTTATTGTGTATTAGTGTGTGTTATTATGTATGTGTGTATTAGTGTATGTTAGTGTGTTTTAGTGTGTGTTATTGTGTGTTAGTGTGTTTTAGTGTGTGTTAGTGTGTATCAATGTGTGTTAGTGTATGTTAGTATGTTTTAGTGTGTGTTATTGTGTATTAGTGTGTGTTATTATGTATGTGTGTATTAGTGTATGTTAGTATGTATTAGTGTATGTTAGTATGTTTTAGTGTGTGTTATTGTGTATTAGTGTGTGTTAGTGTGTTTTGGTGTATGTTAGTATGTATTAGTGTGTGTTAGTGTGCGTTAGTTTGTGTTAGTGTGTGTTAGTATGTATTAATGTATGTTAGTGTGTGTTAGTGTGTTTTAGTGTGTTGTAGTGTGTATTAGTGTGTGTTAGTATGTTTCACTGTGTGTTAGTATGTATCAATGTGTGTTAGTGTGTGTTAGTGTGTTTTAGTGTGTGTTAGTAGGTGTTAGTGTGTGTGTTAGTGTGTGCTAGTGTGTGTTAGTGTGTTTTAGTGTGTGTCATTGTGTGTTAGTGTGTGCTAGTGTGTGTTAGTGTTGTATGTGTTAGTATGTTATCTATCTATCTGTCTATGTGAGTGTGCATGTAGTGTTCACTGATGTTGTTGTTGTTGTTGTTGTGAGTGTGACTGAGTGTTACACTGCTGCAGGTCTATAAGCGGCTCTACACTCTCATATCGGCTCAGATCCTAACAGGTGGCATTATTGATATATATTTAATTTTTAACATTGTCAAAGGTTTATTGTAACCCTTGCTCAAGGCAAGGACACACACACACACACACACACACACACACACACACACACACATCTGTTTCAGAATTATTGCGGTGGTGGATGTTTGTTGTTGTTGTTGTTGTTGTTGTTGTTGTTGTTGTTGTTGTTGTTGATGTGTAGTTGAAAGTCCAGAGCTCACTGGTAGACAATAACACACGTTTATGCCACACAGCAAACTAATGAAATAAACACAGCCTAGATTTTAAATACGAAGTCAGAAAATTCCATTAATAAAGTTATTTATATTTATTTATGTAGATTTATTTCTCGATGTGTTCAGTGCAGGGATAAAACTCGGGAATTTTAACCCCATGTTCAGATGTAAGGAAATATTTCAGTGAAAAAAGAGGACCAAACAAAAGACACGCCTGCTCTCTTAATAAAAGCCAATTAAAATAAACGCAGAATAAAATATCTGTGTTGTACAAACATTTGCATAAATCATCAAACTGTGTCGACTGGATTTCTGCTCATTTTGTGTCTGAAACTGGTTCAATCTGTTGCTAAGCAGATGTGCATCCTGAGCGCATGAAGTGACACAGCAACCATGTGTGTGTGTGTGTGACGTAAACAAAAGGGCAGCAAGCCTATCTCTCTTAGTCACACACACACACACACACACACACTAACAGGGTTTAGACAGCGCTTCATTCCGTGTGTACGTATAGCAATAAGCTGGGCTGAAGTCGGCCTGCTCACAGAGATTACATTGGTAAGTGGGAAACTCATACATATCAATGGCTGCATTCACGTTAAGGCCAACTCAATCATCACACAAACACACACACACACACACACACACACACAGAGTGAAACTGACAAAATGAAATGGTGTGTATCTGCGATGCCAGGTGCTGCTCTAACACACACTGATCCTCTCATCGCACAGTAAATTCAATATAACACACCTCAGATCAGTTTAATAATAATTACTATCAATTAAAGATTTCATCAAGTTAATCGCAGTCAAAGTCTGATTAATCACAATTTGAAAATACTCAGATTTACTTGTATTATAAACGTGCAATGTTGCAATAAAGACAATGCAGGACAAACTCCTTAAAGGAAACAGATTATTCAGATTTATAATATCTCAAACATTAACATTTAACAAATGTAAAATTAAGTCTCTCGAATGGCGCCGTCTCTGTATGCAAGGGCTGAGTAGTTCGGGGGTTTGGCAAACCGACCGCTGGCGGGGTTCGAACCTTGATCCTCAGATCTGAAAAATTAACAACCCAGAGCCAGAGACATCTGAGCCGCCACTCACACTTCTTACATTTAATGTATCCTGGTAAAAATCGTTCCCCTTGACGGTCGCCCGAGCAAACGACTTCAGTTTTATACAAACTTCCATCTGGATGCTTTTTATAATGAAACTTGACATCTGCGCTAAACGTGCTGTTATCTCACATAGCCGGGTAGCTGTGCTGCGATTATGGGAAGCCAATAGGGTCAAACTTGGTCATTAGAAATAATTTACGCTTAAAAAATAGTAATGCGTTAAAATTTTATGATATTTGTTAACATATACGGGTGCTTGGATACCATCAAGGTCGAAAGTTTTCTCAGTAGCTATGCATGAAACACTGGCCTCCCAGGAACTGCTTTAACATGTTTAAACGTGTGGAAATGGCTTGGAGCGAGGTCAGGAGCAGTACGGGTGATGTGCTCAAGAACTCCCAGCCGAGTTCACACAGTAATGTGTAAGGGGTGTTGCTGGGCAGTTTGACATCGTGTTCTTTGATTATAAATCATCTTGGTTTATTAGGTGGTTTATTAATGATTAGTCCGGATCAGTGGATTAATTTACCATAAAATCTATAACCGTGTTTGTACTGTATAAATGTGCATGTTTTAATAAGTCATAATTTCTATAGTTACGGAATATTCAAAGGAACTCGTAGAGCAAACGCTCAGCAATTGTTTATTTGTTTATTTTTTTTCTGGGAGCACACGTTTATTTCTGGTTTATCTAAGGAGTCTCCAGTGCCAGATGTTTCCCGGACATGTTCAGAACAAAGAAGTTCATGCTTATGTGGTTTAAAATGAATCTGCAGATAAAAGAGAGAAATAAAAGTGAGAGATGAGTGTTTACAGCTGCTATAACGTAAGCGAGAACTTGTATTATAGATGTTCTATTTGTTAAACCAGAGATGCATTCTCTGTAAAGTCTGATTCCTCCACAGCAGTAGAGGGAGCTGGGGAGCTGAAAGAGGAAGTAATCTCGCAACCACAAAACCATTCATTTCCACAGTGAAAAAAAAGCAAAGGAAATGACAATAACAATAATGGGAGCGGTGTCAGTATGGCGAAAGCACCAGGAGTAACAGCGACACACAAAAACAAAAAGATAACAAAGATCAAGCTTAAGAAGAGGAAACAGAATTAATAAGTATAAAAGGACAAGAATCGGATGGCATGGTGGCTTAGTGGTTAGAACTGTCACCTTTCAACTCCAGGTTCTGGGTTCGATTCCTGCCTTGTGGTCTGTGTGCATGGAGTTTGCATGTTCTCCCCATGCTTGGTGGGTTTCCTCTGGGTACTCCGGGTTCCTTCTACAGTCCAATGACATGCAGATTAAGCTAACTGGTTTTCCCAAAATGCCCGTAGTATGTGTGTGTGCCGTGCGATGGATTGGTACCCTGTCCAGGGTGTACCCCACCTCGTGCCCTATGTCTCCCGAGATAGGCTCCAGGCTCCCTGCAACCCTGAATACAGGATAAAGCGGTATAGATGCTTTATAAAATCTGCATCCGGACATTTATTAAGAAACTGTTGCGATATTACAGGAATAAAACGCTTTGAGACGTGCTGTAATTGTGGTGGTAAAAATGTACCAGCTTTCTTAAAGCAATGAAAAGTAAAAAGAAGAAAAAATAATCATAACTTTTCAAACTTTAAATGAAATCAGTGCTCTGACATCAGGTTCACTGTGTATTTCTTTTTTCCATCTCGAAAAACCTCGAACCATTTGTTCTTCCAGCTCGACGTCATCTCGCTCTCTCCGTGCAGATCCCAGACCAGCTCTTGTAATTATTTAATCTGATTTCCTGTTTGATCTTTTACTTATGATATTATTTCTATACCCTACAGCATGTACCATTTTGTAAATTTCATTCTCTCTGGTATGATTAAATCCTTCTGCAAGCACATTTTCTGTAACACCGTTCGGATTTATCTCGCTCTTTTTCCCCGAGTGCCAGGTACAGTGAGTGTGCAGATGGAGAGAAGTCATGGCCGAGTTCTAAATCATGTAACACACACTTAACACTAATGACATCGACGATGTAGTAACAAACTACATAGGAAGTGTTCCCAAGGATATAATTATCTGGTCACGTTTTCTCAAAATAAGTACAGCGTTACTTATGAGGATAGAATCAGTTCACACAGTTCACACGAGGGTCTGTTAGAACTGATGTCTAATCTAATTTAACTGCAGTAAAATTAGATCCATGCAGATGTCTAATTTAATGACACTGATGTAAATTTTGATGTGTCCAGATGTCCTGGGCCTGGTGTCCGATCTAATGCCACAAACACATCACATTTTAACTCAGCAGCATTAGATCGGACACTAGTTCTGATCTAATGCCAAGTCATCACATTTTACAGCAGTGGCGTTAGTTCTGACCTGGTGGCCGATCTAATTCCACTGATGTAAAATGTGATGCATGCCGATAACTTGGACCTGGTGTCTGATCTAGTGGCACTGAAGTAAAATACAATTTGTGCAGATGTCATGGACCTGGAGTCTAATCTAATGGCAATAATGTCAAATCTGATTTAGGCTGATGCCATAGGTCTGGTGTCTAATCTAATGACACTGATGTACAATTTAATGTGTCCAGATGTCCTGGACCTGGTGTTCGATCTAATGCCAAGTCATCGGCATACATCACATTTGACATCAGTGGCATTTAATCAGACCTTGTGTCCTGTTGTAAAATGTGATGTATGCTGATGACTTTGACCTGGTGTCTGATCTAATGGCACTAAAGTAAAATACTATGTTTTCAGATGTCAGGGATCTGGTTCCCAATGTAATGGCACTAATGTAAGATATGACATGTGCCAATGACTTGGACCTGGTGTCTAATCTAATGGCACTGATGTAAAATCTGATGTTTGCCAGTGGCCTGGACTTGATGTCTAAGTTAATGCCACTGATGTACAACAAAGTACATGCCAATGTCAGTGACGTAAAATCCAGTGCATGGCAACACCCTGGTCCTAGTGTCTAATCTAATGGCAGTGATGTAAAATACAATGTGTGTGAATGTCCTGGGTGTGGTATCTAATCTTATGCTACTGATGTAAAATCCAATGCATCATGATATTCTGGACCTGGTGTCTGTTCTAATGGCACTAATTTAAAATCTGATGTGTGCAGGAAATGTCCTGGAACTGAAGTCTAATCTAATGCCACTGATGCAAAATTAAATGCATGCTGATGTAATGGACGTTTGGTGTCTATGAGAATGCAATAAACTCTCGATGTTACCTGAATGTGAAGTCAGGACTGGACCTGTATGTGAACTATGAGTCCATGATAGTCTCAGATTCCTGTCCTAGTGTGGTGCTGTAGCTGATCCACCTTAAGCTTTGTAGTGTTGTGCATGCGGCAGTGCTTTTCTATTCATCACGGCTGTAGAGAGTTACTATTCGAGTTACTTTATCCGTGTTTTTCGTTTCTCACAGTCGCACATGATGACCTCGGGTGTGTGGAATAAAAATCCCACCGGAGCATGCGTTACTGAAATACTCGAACCGGCCAACACCCATGGGTTAAAGTCACAGAGATCAGACTTCCTCCTCGTTCTCGTGTCCGATGTGAACATGAACTGAAGCTCTTGACCTGTGGCTGCATGAATTTTACACATTGTGGTGCTGAAACATGATTGGCTGATTGGATAACCGCATAAATGTTCCTAATAAAGTGATCCTGCAGTGTGTTAGTGTGGAGCAGCACAGCAGGGGCTTGCTGTTGCCATAGTAACCTCTGTCTCAGGTACTCAGTGAGAGGATACAGGTACGAATAAGCAGGTGAAGTAAATGACATACAGTACTGTATGAGTGAACTGAATGCCTGAACTCTGTGTGTGTGTGTGTGTGTGTGTGTGTGTGTGTGTGTGTGTGTGTGTGTGTGTGTGTGTGTGGTAAAACAGCTGGTTGCTAGGCTTCTTCGGTCACTCATGATGGAAAAACACTCTGACATAGCATGAGGTCCTTGTGACCCCTGCACACACACACACACTCTTTAGGTTCTAGTGCACAATTTCCTTCAGGAGCCGGTGGTCATTTCACACACTGCTGATGATTTTACAAGTGTTTTACTCTGTACCTGTAACTGTAACACACACACACACACACACACACATGCAAACATTTGCAATTTTGTCTTTATAAGGTATTTCCTTTGACTTCCTTTGCACACAATGTCCCACACAATATCTCTCTCTCTCTCTCTCTCTCTCTCTCTCGCTCTCTCTCTCTCTTTTCCTTTCGTCTTCTTTCTGTCAATTCAAATCAGCTGAACTTTTCCTTCATACTGTCCTTTCCCCAGTTCAGTCATGTGAAACAAAAAGAATTTTGTCTTTTTTACAGTCTGTCTCTCTCCTGCTAACTCGAAATGTCTTAATCTGCCATTGTCTCTGTTGTTCTTTCTTCTTTCTCCTTCTGTCTCTGTCTATTCTATCTGTTTTTCTCAGTTTGCTTGTCTCTTTATCTTCCGTCGTCTCCCTCTCTGTCTGTCTGTCGGTCTCTCTTTGTTCTTCTCCGTCAGTCTATTTTTTCTCGGGTTTTTTTTTCAGTCTGTCGATCTCTCTCTCTCTCTTTATCTTTATCTAGTGACACAGAGGCTCACTGAGTGTTTTACTTTAAACACCAGGGCAGACTGTAATTATGGAGACTGATGCAGTAGAACAACAAGTGCATGTAGTGTGACTCTGTGTCCTGGACCTGGTGTCTAATCTAAGAGCGCTGAATGTAAAATCCGATGTGTGCACATGTCCTGGACCTGGTGCCTAATCTAACAAGATTGGATGTAAACCTTAATATGTGCAGATGTACTGAATGTGGTGTCTAATCTAATGTTGTTGAATGATGTGTGCAGCTGTCCAATCTGACAGCAATGAATGTAAAATCCGACGTGTGCAGATATTCTGGACTGGGTGTCTAATCTAACAGCAATGAATGTAAAATCCGATGTGTGCAGATGGCTTGGACCTGGTGCCTAATCTAACAAGATTGAATGTTAAACTTGATATGTGCAGATGTCCTGGATGTGGTGTCTAATCTTATGTTGTTGAATGATGTGTGCAGCTGTCCAATATAACAGCATGGAATGTAAACTCTGGTGTGTGCAGATGTTCTTGTTCGGGTGTCTAATTTAACAAGACTGAATGTAAAATCTGATATTTGCAGATATCCTGGGCTGGGTGTCTAATCTAACAGCAGTGAATATAAAATCTGATGTGTGCAGATGTCTTCGACCTGGTGTCTAATCTAACAAGATTGAATGTAAAACTTGATGTGAGCATATATCCTGAATGTGGTGTCCAAGATAATGTTATCAAATGATGTGTGCAATCTGACCGCATGGAATGTAAAATCTGATGTGTGCAGATGACCTAGACCTGGAGTCTAATCTAAGAATACTAAATGTTAAATTTGATGTGTCCAGATTTCCTGAATGTGTCTAAACTCAGAGCACTAAGTCTGATGTGAGCAGATGTGCAGGACTGGTGTCTAATCTAACAGCACTGAATGTACAATCTGATGTGTGTATATGTCCTGGACCTGGTGTCTAATTTTACAGGACGGAATGTAAAATCAATGTCCTGAATGTAGAGTCTAATCTAATGTCATTGAATGATGTGTGCAGGTGTCCAATATGACAGCATAAAATGTAAAATCTGATGCAGGATGCTGTCCTAGACATGGTGTCTAATCTAACAGCACTGAATGTAAAATCAGATGTGTCCAGATGTCCTGGACCTGGTGTCTAATCCAAGAACACTGAATGTAAAATCTGATGTGTCCAGATGTTCTGAATGTGGT